>VUQG01025184.1:0-13227 GCA_015106755.1 Etia nguti | reverse complement strand
ATGTTTCCAAACCAACTTCCTTCCAAGCCAAAGAATAGAAAATATGATGAAGCATATCTTGCCTTTGGCTTCACCTGCACAACGGCGGTGCCAAGGTAGGTATCGCCGACAGAATTGGTTTCCCCTGAGCCGGGAGCACACGCTGGGCTCTCCAAATCACGGACAAACAGTTTCCCACAGTTGTTTATGTTTTTAAACCCATTTTGCACATAGAGACATTTTTTGAAAAATGTATTTATAGCAGTGTTGAATATTCTTACACAGGAAAAAAACTACTACACGAAAAATAATTACACCACAAAGATGGTTTGTTTTTCTGTTATTTAAAAGAGGTAGTAGTTTATTTTATTGGTAACTGTAATTTATTGCAGTTTACTTTTATTTGTTTAATTGTTTACAAAATGTTTGAGGTGTGAAATAAACTGCAATGGAGTTTGAAAACAAAATATGGGTGTGTGTGGTTGGAGGATGTGTTTGTGCGGGGGAAGGGGGCGAAGATTTTCTTGTAAAACAAAGGGGGCCTAGCAAAAACAAAGTTTGGGAACCACTGCAATAAAGGACAAATGTTAGATAGTAAGCACTTATGAAAAAAGTGCTTGGGTTAAAGAGGCAAGTTGTATGAAGTGCCTTGATTGCTCAGGTAGATAGATCTGCTTCGATGGCTGTCCCCAGGACCCGGACTCAGTGCTGGAAATTACAGTTCTCTGCTCCTTACCTTTCTTCCTTGTCCTCCTGCTGCTGTCCATCCACAGAGCTCTCCGTCATGTGATCAGGACTTCTGTTGTCATCCAGTTCTTCTTCCACATTGCTGCCCACTGGACATCCCAAAGGCCAGCGCAGCTCCCCACTCTCCTGTTCACTGTGGTCTGTGGGCTCCACAACAATAGAGGGAAGACGCTCCCTCCTATAAACAAAGTCTTCAGGATAATCTGACTCTTCATTCATGTTGGCTTCAGGGAAGATCTGATCAGGAAACAGATTCATAATGCTCTTAAAAAATGTAAATTGAAAATAAGTAACTGTGAGGATTAAAAGTCATGTGCTGATAAATAATACAAACTTATTTCAGTAGATGACATTCTCAACCTCCTTAGTTTTTTCAGGTATTGAAATAAATGCCAATTGGTTGCAAATTAACAGAATTATTATTATTATAAAAAAGGAATGAAATGAAAACCACAGTGAACTAAGATGCTACTCAGACAAGCTCTGCAGCATAAAAAATGCTGACAATTACAAGTTTGATATTCTGACAAGTTTAAATTTTGAAACAAAATGAAGAGAGAAACAGTCCTACATGACTTTGAACAGTTTCATTATATATGGTAGGACTATCAATGAGCGACTGCTCAACTTGTTTTTCAGTAGGCACAGTGACAAAAATGGGGGATAACTGTTAAATGGCTTACTTTTGTTAAACCCACTGAATTAAAATGAAAGTCTGGATTTTAATCACATCTCATGTGGTGGTATTAACTGTAAAAACTGTCATTAGATCAGGCCTAAAACGTTCCTCTTTGGCAAAGTATATAGTTAGGGCTGGATCAGGTGACCCTGAATCCTGCAATAAGCTGCTGTTTCTTCTTCACTCATGTGTTTATACACCACTCTGCATTTAACCATTAATTATTATTAATCTGGCTCTTTTCAACAGCGTGTCCTTTGTCCCGTCTTCCACCCCTCACCCCCAGCCAGTTGCGGCAGTTGGCCGCCCCTCCCTGAGCCTGGTTTTCCAGGAGGTTTCTTCCTGTTAAGAGGGAGTTTTTCCTTCACTACTGTTGCTAAAGTGCTTGTTCACAGGGGGTCATATGATTGTTGGGATTTTCTCTGCTTTTCTCTTTAGTGTTGAATGTTCTGTACCTTACAATATAATGTGCCTTAAGGTAAGTGTTGTTGTGAATTGGCACTATAATAATAAAACTGAACTGAATAAAAAAACCTACCTGATAGGCTCTGCTTCCTCTCCTCTGCACTGGACACTCCTCCATCTGAGATTCAACTTGACTGAGAATGGTGTTCATACTACACACACACACACACACACACACACACACACACAGCCATGAGATGTAAGCCAGGGGTGCGATTGCCATTGTTTTACTTCTTTTAACAACACACTCTGTATTTGGCTTCTAGTAATACAGACACTGATCTCCTCAGTTCCCGTTCACTTGATAAAGATTTCGTGTTGGTCATTTCAAAGATTCAAGATTCAAAGCGTTTATTGTCATGTGTACAAAGAAAAGCATTTCTCTGTACAATGAAATTCTTTCTCTGCTGTCCACACACAGATGCCGGTTAATATGTACAAATAGCATGAATAAATAAATGGAGACAAAAAAATTGAAGTATTAAATAGATTTGTATGCAAAAGAGCTATGAGCTTAATATGCTGGTTTGATATGTGAAATGACCTGATGTGCAAAAATTATTATTAATGTTAAAATCGGTCAGCTGTTCAGGAGTCTGATAGCAGTGGGGAAGAAGGAGTTGTTGAGCTGGGATGTTCTGGATTTCACACTTCTAAACCTTCTTCCCGAGGGCAGAAGTGTGAACAGTCCGTGTTGGGGGTGTGTGGGGTCCTTGAGGTTGGAGGCAGCTCTCCTCTGGACTCTGCAATGGTAGATGCTCTGCAGAGAGGGCAGCGGACTCCTGGTGATCTTCTCCGCAGTTGTTATCACTCTCTGCAGGCGTTTGCGGTCCATAGCAGAAGTGCTGCCGTACCATGCAGTGATGCAGCTGGTCAGTGTGCTCTCCACAATGCAGCTGTAGAACCTGCTGAGGATCTTGGCCGACATACCAAATTTCCTCAGCCTCCTCAGGAAATACAGCCGATGAAGTACAGGAAATATCAAAAATTAAAAAATAAATAGTTTATCTAATTTGGTGTAGTATGACAGGCCACGGGTGACATTGTTGCCAATAAGACAACTCTAAAAACTGATGAAAACAAAACTCATTTTGCCTTTTTTTTTTTTTTAAGGTTTTTACAGTAGCTCCTTTGTCATATGTTTGACATCTCTGGTATAGATACAATGATGAATATCCTAAGTTAAAATAGTCTCCATCATGCTCCAATGAATATCACAAGGCTGAACCATTAGCATGTTTGTTGACATGGCTACAGTAAACTGGTTGACTGGAGATTCATCAAACTTTCCCTCAGTTTTTGTGCAAATGCTAAATTTTCACCTTTGTCAGATTTTTCCAAAGTTTTACTGTACTAAATATTTAAGAAAGATTTTATTCAAACTTCAAGTGCTCATATCATCAATGTGATATTTTGACTCGTGATGGTGAAGCACACCCCTCAAACAATTTTACCACTGAAACTTATGAGATACATTTGCCACATGCAATAAAGCACTGGAATGGCTACAAAGGCATGATTTTGACACTTGTTGGTATTTGTTGGATATATAGGCTCAACCACCCACCTCTCATTTATAATATTTGCTTCGGAAAGCAAATTAAAAATTCATGCATGTTTGGGGTAGTGACCTCTGTCAGAGCACTAGTGTTTGAACTACATTGGCTGTCACCACGCCATAGTAAGACATGACCAGCACTTTGAGAAGGTATGAGGGAATGGTGACAGAAGGGTTATTTAGATGACCTGCATGATTAATATATGAGGGAAAGTGTGGTAACGGCATAATACAGTATAACACAGGAAAATTAATTTAAGCATCATAGGAATGCTCTATGAGGTAAATGTGCTGATGCTGCGAGCCCATTAAAAAGGACCCAAAGGCAGACTAAACAGGAAAAGTGGAAGGTAACAAAAACATAACATGAGTTCAAGCTAATAAATACAAGCATCCCAGAAACACAAGTTTCTGCATTGCGGTTAAAAAGTCCAAAACAAACACACAGGTGTGTGATTACCTTTAATAAATCTGAAGATGAACTTCAGGTGGACACAGCCAGGAAAGACAGACTTACAAGTATTAGAAGGGAACAAATGGACACAGGTGATACTAATGGAAAGGATATGCAATAAAGGAGGGAAAAAGACAAAGATGGGAAGTAAACAACCAGTAGTGGTAGCACATCTGTCAATCTCCCACTTCAATCTTTCTTAATACTTAATACTTAGATACTTAAACTGAACTTGGGGCAGCAACTTGTCCCTTTTCTGGTTGTGAACCATGGCCTCAGATTTGAAGACACTGATTGTCATTCCCACCACTTCACACTCGGCTGTTAACATTTTAGTGCAAGCTGGAGGCCACCAACCGAATCACCTTCCAGAATGAACCAATACTGATGATTCTTCAATACGTGGGAAGGCAAATCAGAGTCTGTTCTATTGTGGTATCATCTTTATGGTATTCCTGTTTATGTATTATTACATTTTAGCCCATTCTCATTCCTGGGACATCACTCAATGCTGTTTTATCAGAGCTGCTGGAATGGATCTTTTATGGAAAAGGTGTCCTTTGTAAGCATTGTCACATGCTACTCATCATTTTTCAGTGTGCAGTTACTGTTGTGAAGGCGGTACTTTACCCCAAACCCCACTTTCCATAAGCCTAACTGAAAAGTGTTTTTTTTTTTTTTTTTAAGACTGACCAGAAGAACAAAAAACTAAACAAAAAGGAAAAGGCACACCAGAGTTCAACATACCTGTGACTTAATCCACTGCAACCCCGCTATAACCATTTATTGCAGGCACTGTAGGACTCTAAACAAGGACACTTAATATTGTCACAGCTGGTGTGTAAAGGCACACCTTGTAAGTAATAAGAAGACACAGGTGTTATCTAACTGACTGAATTATAGCACATCCTAGGTTGAATATGTTGTACAATATCGTATCGAGAATTACTCTTGTTTCTGCTTCTGCTTCTTTTTTTTCATAATTCATGACTGCATTGACCATAGAAATTAAATTCCTTCTTTTCAGAGCAATGCAGAAGCCAAGAGCACATTAATATGCAGAGAAATCAGGTACTTTGAAGATGGAAAAAAAAAATCTGAAAGTCACCAAAAAGAAGGGAAATGATCTACAGGCACTTTTACCTAGCTTCAATCATAATGAAATTATCTATTCACTGTAATACTCAGGGCCCCAGCAGGTCCACGGGGAGTCCTCGGGCCTCATAATGGGATCTTTCCTCCCAGCACTATATGTGAAGTGTAATTTCCTCACTTTTGGGGTGAGAGTCTGATCTCTGACTGGGCCTCGAGTGTCTATTTAATGAACAGGTTCTTTGTCCCTGCAGGGTCAGCTTCACTAATGAATGGGTCACTGTACCGCTCGCTCTCTTTCTCACTGCTTGTGTTTGTTTATTATTTCTCAAATCCACAACTGGCTCCGGCACTCAAAGACAGGACCCAGGGTCGAGGTTCATCTCAGGATCATCGCTGCTGACTGGCTGCCACTTCGCTGCGATGTTATAGCCAGTGGATGTGTCTTGACTTCAGGGCTGTCAGTTCTGCTGTCATGTCCAACTATATAAAAAAGGTCAAATAAAATACGAGTTGCTTTGCCACAATCAGCAAAAATTTGGTTTTCTTGAGACATTCAGGGTCATTGCAGTGTTATGTATGTGGAAACCTAGCCACAGCTGAACAATGTCAGACTCCTACAGCAGCAGGAGAGTGTCGGTATGTTGTAGAGTAATAAGAAACAGCAGTCTGAAGAGTAAAAGTGAGGTAATGTATCTAAAGGCTGGCTCTCCCACACAATTTCAGTGAAAGAGAATGAATTCAGTCAACTTGTCAGATTAAATCAAATCTCAGAAATATGATTTCACACAGGTCTGATTTTATGGATGACTATATTTATTATATGGATATGGCAAGGCATAAACAACCCTTCTTTTAGCATTTTCATAATATTCTAAGGTTTGTTAAAGCGTAGAACCAAAGTGCTTTTTTTCACGATGAAGAGAACACGGATGGTGTTTTAAGTTTTATCCTCGGAAATTGATTCATCAGTTCCACAGCAGTACTGCGAGATGTCAGTTTGATTATGTAGGCTTTATTTTTTATTCAAACCTCCAACACTGTACATCAAACAACTGTTGTTTGAGTTGTTGAAAAGCTCCTTTCTAAGAGTTCAGCTCTCCATGTAGCATCACAGTTTAGACAGAATTAACCGTCTGAACTACAATGGGATAATTGCATGTTTGCATAGCCTTTGGGAGAACTAAGCATTATCACATTGGACTTGCCATGTTGAGTCACATTAGGCTCTGCACTGCATTTGTTTGCCGAGAGCTACAGAACAAATCTGCACAAGGCAAAGGCCAACTGTGCATTGTTATTGTGTTTAAAGAGCACAGCCAGCTATAAATACTGTCCCCAGACATAAAGCTATGCCATTCATATCATGCCATTTCTTGTCGGGCATGGTCACAAAGTAATTATTTAGCACCAGATGGATACCAGGCCTTTAGGTCCAAATGGGCCACAGTGTGCCTGAAAGGTTATTGTGGAAAAGAGCAAAAGTTAAAGGAGAAAAGAAGAGAACCAAAGGCTAACCCTTAACATCTGAAGGAATACTTTGAGCAGCTTAGCATTCATGGATGATTGGTAACCGTAGCCTGCCTTCAGTGTGATTGGTGCCCAGGGCTGTGCAGCGCTAAGCCACATTGACTAAAGCTCTCTCCTCACACTTGATCTAAATTTCATTAACTGTAATACCATGATTGTGCTTGCACGGCTTGAAGGAGCTCCTCTGACTCTATTCATCGCGTCCAACAGACGCAGACGTTTCAACAAGTCACACAATATGAAATAAGTCTTCTCAATTTTTATCTCTGCATGCAGTATCTGCATACTCCATATTACAGCTTAATAAGAGCAACAGGGTGCTACAGTCATTTAATATGTATATTAATTTTCATTGGTGTTTTGAATTGAAGATTAAAAATCATGCTAATTTGTTTTTTATCCTAACACTCAGCCATTATATTTATCTTAATTTTGCTTCATATGACACCATCATCAGTTCTGCCAAATAGACATAGATAAATTAGGTAAATGGCTTGATGGTCATCTAAAGTACTGATATTCCAACATTTTCTGTCAAATGGCAAAAACTTCAGTGCATTACTGCATTTGTGTAGAACAGCTATTATGTCATGGTACTATGACAGGTCGGCAGTTTCTTTTGGACTGCATCGTCAGACTGAGGCACTTTTGACAGCCAATGTGTGGGATCTGGACCTACAATGACTCCTCCTTTTTTATTACTTTATTACTTGTACAAAAGTGTCGCCACTCCACTAGCATATGTTTTGATTCCATTTCCTTAAATACTGTCCATATGTATATAGTGCTGCAGTAACTGTGCACCCCCCCCCACTTGTTTGCACTGAGTAGGAGATGCTCTGTATCTCATTGTACATCTGGATAGTGACAATAAAGGCATTCTATTCTACTGTCGGACATTTCACACAATCCAACAAACAGTTTTGCTGCCTCTGGTTCAGATCCAGATCTCGTTTGTTTGGCCATGGTAGCATCAGTCAACTTCTTACAGTGGCTGATGAGCTGTTGACATCCCTGGTACAGCTAAACGTGTAAGGGATACTGCGTACTGTGTATTGCTCCTCTTCTTTAGGTGGTGAGCCCTTCTCATTAAATGGTAAATGGTTCTTATATCACGCTTTTCTTCTTCTTTTTCTTTTCTACTTGAGCACTCAAAGCCCTTTATAGAACATACCTCATTCACCAATTCATACTCATTCATACAAGCACATTTTCCACACTTCTGTCTAACTTTCACACACATTCACACTCCTATGAACGCACTGGAGAGCAACTTGGGGTTCGGTATCTTGCCCAGTAATAATTTGGCATTCAGACTGAAGGAGCAATGGATGAAACCAACAACCTTCCAATTAACAGATGACTTGCTCTACCTCCTGAGCAACAGCCACCTGCTACAGCAGTTAGTTGTGGTGTGCACCACACAAGAAGAGATTATCCACCTCTCTATCTATCGCGAGCAGTACCTACATAGAAAAAGGACAGTACAGAAAAGTACTTCTCGATCTCAACAAGTTCAAATGACAAAAAAGCAAAATGATATTGTTGCTTAGTTCAGAAATACTGTAGATGGGAAGATTTTGTGCCTGGGGGGGGGCACTGACCACCCCCCAAAATTTGCTGCACCCCCCACCCAGCAAGACTTTCCCCTTGTATGTAATAATTTCAACAAACATAAGCACAAGAGAGAGGAAGACACCCTTCAGTTGAAACATTAACTTGTTATTTAAAACAGATTATTACTGATATCAAAATCTTATTTGGTTTTTATATGCATCTCCTTTAAGTATCAACTTTACCAGCAGCAAAATAACTATAATTATTTTCTTTCTCTCTTTTTTGCCATATTTTTCAAGTAACCTATATTTGACAACAGCGTAATAAAACTGGAAATTCTGTTTTTGGTGCACCACCCCGATATTTTTTTAATGGCTCCCATATTGCCACCCCTATGAAAAAATTCTGGAGATGCCCCTGATTTCAGGCAGTTCACTTTAATAAAGGTTTATGCTGTACTTTTTATCATCTGGATATTGCACAGATGAATGCAATTTGTTTTTTAGGGCACAGGATGTGTCCATATACGAGTGAGTACAAAGTTAGGGCAAAGTAAATAAACATTTATTTACAGCCTTTTGTGTAATTCAGTAATAATTCATGGTTTTTACACAGTCCAGTTAAAAGGTTTTGCTCACTCAAAGATGTGGTAAGCATACTGTTTATCCATAAGTCTCTCATTGCCAAGCTGCCATTTTAAATCACTGATACCTGGAGTGGTGCTCGGGGCCATATCTAACTTCTGGCCGCCTGCACGTCCTGCGGGTTTAGAAGAACTGCTTTGAGTTTTTAGGCTCCAACCACCTGGAATTGTTGCACCCCACAATGCACATTAAAAATAAACTCTCTGGCAATGTTTGCTCAGTTTAAATTTATGATCACAAGCCATTTAGCTTTTGTCTGCACCTCTTTTTAAGCGATTTGCCTCTAAATCCCACAGCCTTGAATGACTATTTTAATATATTCTTTTCTTTTACTGAGTTCTTTGCTTAACACATATCTTTTGTTGTTGTGCCTTTACATGACAGCAATGTAAATGTAGCGTGGTTCTCAATATTTTTTCCTTAAAAAAAAGAAATAATTATCTCTTATGTTTTTTGTTTTTTTAATGTATAGTAAGATATGTAGGACGAGGACAACAGCCAAATAATTTCCAACTTCACTCAAATACAAGTTTCAGCAGGCAAATCAAGTATCTTTTTAATTGCAACATTTACATTCATGACTGCAAAGAGCATAATCATGTTCCTAAACATCTGGAGTTTAGCCGCAGCAAAAAAAAAAAAAAAAAAGACATGACAAACACCATAAACAGCCAAAACTGAGAACTGGATGACTATGTTCTGTTGTTTACAGAGAGTTTGTGTTTTCCTGTTAGCTCATAAACACCCTCAGAGGATGGAAGAGTGACAAGATAAATTAGAGAGAACATGCTCCAATCCTAAAAACACCCACATGCTTGGTGGTGACAATAACACTACTGGCAACAACAAAGAAATTCTCTGAATTCTTTGAGTCAAAGGGTCAGGGCCGGGCACAGAGCCAGAGTGAAACACCTGCAGCTTGTAACACTGTACCACCGTTTGTCACCACAACAACAGCGACAAGAAAGTGTCTGACTTCAAATGAGCCATTCTTGCTTCATGATTTAGACTGTCAGTGTGTTACACAAACAGTTTCCCACAGCTCTAAGGCAATGGTCTGTGTATGAATCTGTCAGGGAAAATGTCAACACTGTCAGAAGCCAAACTAAAATTAACTCCATGACTTGCCATTATTACACACTTTCTTATTCAGGAACCAACATCGACAAAATACTTGCATTTTCAAGACAAGTAGGGTGAGATAAAAATAATTACTCTTGCATTGATGGCAATATGGCCGATGTAAGGAAAATCAAGTGAAAAATAAAAGCATGCACAACATAATTTTGTTCCAATTAAATCTTTACACAAGGCAATCTCAAAACATTAAAAGCATGCTAATTAAAAACTGATTGAAAAAAAAAAATGCAATGACTGACTAAGCTTTTTAAATTTCATTTGCTTTTATGAGTTGATTAATCATTTCCAAAGCAAAAATACCAAAAAAAAACTGGTTCTAGTTTTTCAGACTTTAGTGTTTGCTTTTTCCTGGGTTAAATTACAGTAACGTGTACTGTTTGGGGTTTTTGAACCATTTCGCAGGGTTCTCTGACTTTCTGGGGCTAGGCGCCACTTACCAGGAGAAAATGAGAGACCCTCATACAGCTCATATTCTCAGTACTGACTAATCACATGCTTTCCACCATTTGTTCCTTGTATGGCACTGGAATTAATTGTACTTTAAAAAATTTTCAGCTGAGGCGGCACAGTGGCTAGCACTGCTGTCCCTCGGAGAAGGCTCTGGATTCGCTCCTGCTGGCTTCTTCCTGGTATTCCTCCAGGTACTCTGGTTTACTCCCACAGTTCAACAGACATGCTTGTTAGATTAATTGGTGATTCTTTAATTTGTTGTAAGTGTGAATGTGAGCTTGAGTGGTTATATTTCCCTTTGTATAAGGTTCAGTTACACCTGAATTAAATAAATGGTCCAGAAAATGAATGAATACTTAAGACAAGTCAGTGTTAATTTTGACAATCATACTAGAGATAAAGCAAGATTTCATGGAGTTTCTTTTTTAGATTTCTACCGTCCTCACTTCCCTATTTCCCACTTTTCAAAAATCTATAGCTAATATACAAATATAGATGTGAGCATATTTTTTTTTACCTTACTTTTCACTCAGTGTCTGGTGAAGCACATTTTAATGTTGGGGCATGATATTATGATCTTACCAACATGTTAGTATGCTCGCAGTCTGTAGATGCTAAACATGTTTTCACTTTGTCCTCTTTGTGTTTGTGCTATTATTGTTCAATTAGCTTAGTCATAACATATAAAGAAATTATTTCAAGTTAAGTGAAGCGGAGTGTTAATAACAACCAAAACTCTCCATTGCAGCCATTGTGTTTTTTGCTGGGGTTTTTTTTTCTCCATTTTTTAAATTTGATCACTAAACAGCATCCGGCAACGTGATTCTGGCTTTTTGGAGGATGCCACACAAGTGTTTCTCCAGTCTTATTAAAATTTGGCATTCCCTTTTACAATTTTTTTTTGCAGATGATGTGCTGATATTTTACAGACTGAAAATCTAATCACCAGTGCCACCTTGATGTACTCTGTAATATGCTTTTACATAACACTTTCCTAGTCTCGCTGATCACTCAACAGGCTTTTAAAAAAACAAGTCACATTTAAACCATACAGCTTAAGCACCTTGCCTACCTCACATCCATGTCCAATTTAGAATCACCAATAAACCTAACATTCCTGCTTTGAATTGTGGGAGCAAGATGGAACATCAGGAGGAAACCCACACAGACAGAGGGAGATAACTCCTCACAGATAAGGGGTTTGAACTGGAAAGCTTCTCGGCAAAAGACAGAGGTAATCAAATTTAATAACTACTCATACTAAGTGTATTTTTAAACGTCTCTGTAAGACGTCTGTGTAAAACCCTCTAGTGTAATGATCAACTATTTTTAAATCCATACATGCAAAGTCATCCATCTGAGAAACTTTGTTAAATGTTCATATTCACTTATACAGACTCCATTGCACATACTCTCACTTCCCCTCAACTCGATTACTGCAATAGCCTCTTGACCATCTTAATCAGAAATCATTACCTAAACTTCACATTGTAAGATACTTAACACCGGCCAAGAAAAGAGATCACTTTTAAAGTCCTTCTACTGGCTGCCAATTGGTTTAGAATTGATTTTAAGAGCCTACTCATCACATTTAAAGCACTTCATGGCTTGGACCCAGATTACTTATCAAACACAGTCTGAAGTCCTTAGGACTACAACAGCACGCATATTCAAATAAATCAGGTTGTTTTGAAAATTCTTTACTTGCTTGTGTGTTGTAGTAGTGTCTAAATCAGCTTTTTATACAATCAAATGAAAACTGTGACCGAGACCCCAGAGGGTTAAGCTGCTCTTTACAACATTTGTATTGCAGGGCTTTTATATACAACCTTATATCATTTTAATCTGGAAATTCACAGACAGCACTGTAGTTTTTATCCATACTTCTTTTTATTTTATGAATCTTGCCACTTTTCCTGCCTTTTCAGGAGTATTTTGTGATTGCCTAATTTCAGAAATGCCTCAGAAAATAACCCCCCCCCCACCAACTTAACCTTCACACACAAACAGACATGATTATTTCCCACCTTGCTAAAGGATAGACTCAGCACTGAACAATGACTGTGAATGATGAGGTGAAGAACCACTCAATATGAGCATAAATCTAGAAAAATAGACTGTATGATATGACAGCAGGGGTGCATCATGATTTAGCTTTATAAATATTTTTCAATTTCCGTATTTTCCGCACTATAAGGCGCACTTAAAATCCTTTAATTTTGTCAAAAATCGTCAGTGCGCCTTATAATCTGGTGCGCCTTATCTATGAATTCAGGCTGTGTTTACTGACCTCGAACCGATTTTATGTGGTACACGGCGCTCAAAAATCTGTCAAAAAATGTTTTAGTAGGACTCTAGTAAGCTACGAAGCTGCAGTTTGAGGGCTTGTCTGAGCATTAAGGCTACCGCAGTCAGGAGCCTCGCGACTCATAGTAATCTGGGTCCAAAACTCCTTCAGGTCCCAAAGTCAAACGAACACTGCGGCATCACTGAGAGTTAAAAACTGTGTAAATTCTTTCATCTTTAATAAAATGATCAGCGTTGCTGCTTTACCAGGTGTAACAATTAAGTTTGACATCCAGGCATCCATGAAAACAGAATTTATTAAATTTAACGGAGTTACAAGTTAGCAGGAAGTTAGCAGAAACTTAGCTCGCTAGTTTCGCTAGTTAACTATACATGATATAACACGTTCGGACTGAGAGATTTCTGGGCAAAAATAAAATGTACAGCTCTGCTATCACTTCCAACATAAATGAAGACAGAAAACTACACAGCAGTAACGTTTGTAGGGTTACTGAAGTTGGACTAGCTGGTATATGATGCTGTGCTAGTGATCGCTAGCGACACAGCTATGTTAGCATAACAAAGCATAACACAGTGAAGCTGGAGAATGAACGCTGAATTTGACAAATGCAATTGCATGGAAAGA
>VUQG01025183.1:22946-38662 GCA_015106755.1 Etia nguti | reverse complement strand
TAGCTTGCCATCACCAGTGTGTGAATGTGAGAGTGAATGGGTGAATGACTGAATGTAGTGTAAAGCGCTTTGGGGTCCTTAGGGACTAAGTAAAGCGCTATACAAATACAGGCCATTTAGTTTGCATGGTGCCCACGTGGTTATATCCATGCTCCTAATGAGACGACGGTTGGGGAATCTCCTTCCAGATCTGAACGAGGGCATTACTGAACTCCTGGACAGTTAAGGTGCAATCTGGCTGCGTCGGATGGACTAAAACATAATGTCCCAGAGGTGTTCTGTTGGATTTAGATCAGCCGAACATTGAGGTCAGTCAATGGTATCAATTCTGCCACATGAGGCATTGTCGTGTACCAGGAGGAACCCAGGACCCACTACATTGGCGTAGGTTCTGACCACGGGTCCAGGGATTTCATCCCGATAGCTAATGTTGTTCTACCAGTCGGTGGTTGCTGGAGTACTGTTCTATGCTGTGGTGTGCTGGGGGAGCAGCACAGCAAAGAAGGTCTCATCCAGGCTGGAAAAACTGATCAGGAAGGCTGGCTCTGTGGTCGGCATGAAGCTGGACACTCTGGTGACAGTGGCAGAGAAAAGGACGCTAAAGAAACTGCTGGACATTATGGACAATGCAGGGCATCCTCTGCACACGGCCATAAACAACCAGAGGAGTCTGTTCAGTGACAGGTTGCTTCTCCCAAAGTCAAGAACCAACAGACTTAAAAACTCCTTTATCCCACACGCCATCAAACTGTTTAACTCCTCACTGGAGGGGAGAGGGAGGGGGAACAGGAGGACAAAGGAGGGGGGAACAACTAAGCTGTAGTGCCTTTTCACTGTGCAATACTTTTTGTTAATATCCAGCAGTGCAACAGTCTCACAATACTTGAAATGTGCAATTCCCTTGTATTCTTATTCCTATTTATTCTATTTTATCCCTTTTGTACACTCGGTATTTATATATGTCTCTGTATTTATATATGTGTAGATATGGTATATTTATGCGCACATTCTGTAACTTCTGTCGGTGTTGTGCTATTGGAAACCGAATTTCCCGGAGGAACCCACCCGAGGGATTAATAAAGTTTTATCTAATCTAATCTAATCTAATGGGAATCATGGCACCATTGGCTAGCCTGCAGAGGTCTGTCCCTCCCTCCCTCCCTCCGTCCATGGATATACCTCCCAAGACCTCACTGACCCACCACCAAACCAGTCATGCTAACGATGTTAGAAGCAGCATAACGTTCTCCACAATTATAAAGTCCAAACCAGACCCTTTCATGTCTGTCACAGGTGCTGAGGGTGAACCTGCTCTCATCTGTGAAAAGCACAGGGTGCCAGTTCTGGTATTCTATGGCAAATGCCAACTGGGCCCTCAAGCCACTCTCATGGAGTCCATTTCTAATTGTCTGGTCAGATTCACACCACTGGCCTGCTGGAGGTCATTTTGTAGCTCTGGCATTCTCATCCTGTTCCTCTTTGCACAAAAGAGCAGATACCAACAGATCTACAGTCCTGTCTGGCCCTCTTAGAGTAACTGCCTGTCTCCTGGAATCTCCTCCATGCTCCTGAGAAAATATGAGGAGGGAAAAAATCTCTGGGGCCTCCACCTGTAATACCATTCCTATTTTGGGGGCAGATTCATTGTTGCTCCACTAGTGCACTTGTTGTTAATTTAATTAACACGAAAGCAGCTGAAACCGATTAACAACCCCCTCTGCTACTTAACTGACCAGATCAATATCCCAGAAGTTTAACTGACCTGATGCTATGCTCTGATTAAAAAGTCTTCCTTTAATTTATCAGCCAAACCCAATGCAGTGTCTCAGTAACTAGGCTTCAGTGCATTTAGTTGTATATTTCACACCCTTTTATCTTCTCCCAGAACAGGTAAGACTTAGATTGTTGTAAAGAATAATCCAGCCTGAGACCTCTGAGTTCTGGGAAAACACACTAAATGGAGCATTATCAAAGCACTGAATGGTCAAAGCGGGGTTCCATTCTTTGTTTTTATTCATAATATAATAATTTTTAACACAGGCCTTTGTATAGTTTTAATGCTTTGTTATAAATATGCAACTTACTGCCAAGTCGCTGTAGATGTGATCTCCAAAGTAGAGTACTTTGGATCCTCTCCAGCCGGTCAGCCTGAGGAATTCATAAAGGTTTCCCTGAATACCAAAGTCATACATAAAAAAGAAAAATTAACCATGTGTTTCATCATGCGGTGTATCCACTGGAATTTATTAGAACTTATAAATAGGCACAGTACCTGTTTATAGATCTGCCCTTTTTCCAGCCTGTGAATTCTGTCCCACAGCAGCACACCTTTGTCTGTCACTCGCCTGAAAGGTCTAGGACAAAACGATGCACATTTTTATACAACGATCAGTCCAATGTAGCCATACTGGCATGTGTTAATGAAGTCCACTAATGGGACACAACATGAAGTTAGTATGAGAAGCATATTACTTACTTCCTCCTGTCATTAAAGAAACTAGGTTTATCAGCTTGAACAATGACAACATCAAACAAGTCCCTCCAGTCTTTTCCTACGATGTAGTTCATTCCTCGATCCCTGCAGCAAACAAATATTCATCTTTTTACTTTGCCAGCAACACCTTAGAGCTCGTTATGAGGGTGCAATAACACTAAGCTTAGGGCATAGCTTTACACCTGGATTAGCATGTGAATGCATCACTTGGCTAGCGGAAACTCAGTTAAACTGGCAAATTGGTCAACCTGTTAATTTGTAACAGTGGAGGACAGCCAAATCCGCCCAGCTGGGCACAACTTAGACTGCCTGTTAATTCAAATCAGCAACCTCTCAAGATCTCATTTTCACATTTACATATTTACTAACACAATTACGAAGCCCATTCTTCGAATTACGACATTAATAAAAACTTGAGCTCTTGCACACTGTAGCACGCATGATGCCCGTCCTCGTAGCTGTGATGACTCAGTGTAACAAAATATTATATCAAAGACATAATTTCAGCGATTTTTCAACCTTTTGAGGTTGGATACGCACAAGCTTGTTATATTTCTGAAAAACAAAAAGACACTTCAAAAGGCTTCACAGTGAATGATTTACAATGAATTACAAACATCAGCCTGCTGATGTGTGTTTGCCCATCCATAAAACTTGGGGCATTATAAAGCAGCACCAATTAAATGTTAGTACACCAATACACGACGTTTTTAATTAATCACGTCAACAAACACTTGCACTCTGTTTGCTCTCACTTACACAAAGTCAAAAGGGCTATTGGTAATGAGGAACATCTTTTTTCCTTGCTCTGACAGCTTCTTCAGCACAGCGTGGCTTTGTTCACCATAGCAAATGTACTTCTCTGAAAAGAGAGAGGGGGGAAAAAAACCCTATGCTTTTAATTGTAAATCACAGCTTCATTAAGCCTAAATTATGTTTTTATTTCTTGGCAACTATTCAGATGTGGCCATATCATTTCTTCCATTAGTTCAAACTAAGTAATATAAATCAAAGAAAAATTACCAATATCCGCCTCCACAGCTCGGTACATTATGCCCTTGACATGAACATCTCTAATAGCTTCCTGTGAAGAAAAGTAAACAGCCCTTAGCCACAAGTTTTAACTTCAGCGACGCTATGTTAACATTCAGGTCCAATAGCAACTTTGCTGTGAATATAAACAGTTGACTTAGAAGCACAAAGAAAGTGCATCTGTGAATACAAATGAATATGAAGAAAGAAAGCCCCAGAGTTTAGTTTCTTTGGTGACACACTGAGAAAGTGTTTGAATCCAGGAGTGTGTGAATAAACTTTCCCCTGAAATCCTGATCCCCTCAGGGAAAACTTAGGATGTTTAACATATACAAAGATTGTCTGATGCACAAAAGAAGTCAAAAATAATAAAACGGGCTTGAAAGTAATTAAAAAATAGGGGGGGGGGGGAGTTGTCCTTGAGAAAACATGAGAAGCATTAGAGGAACAGAGAGTAAGTGTGAGGGCTTTTAAAGACAGTGATCTGACAAATACCCTACAGTGTGACACAGAACTGAGAGGCCCACCATGACAGTTGGCCTCAACGGGAGAACACAGATTTGATTTTTCACCGATCTCCCTGTGAAGTCGTGGAGCCACCAGAGAACAGACGCACGTGGCTGCAAGCGAGCGTGCTTGACTAAAATTAGACATTGCTTTTAAGATCTAAAAATAAGATGGAACCGAATGGCTGGAGTACCACAGCACTCCCTGGAAACATGTAAATACAGTTACAGTCATGAACATGTGGCTGGATTTATTATAATTACACACATACTGGCCTTTTGGAAGATCCAATGAGGAAAGAGAGAGTGGTGTCAAATCACTGCATTAAAACAAGGTACAGAGATAACAAGACTGCTCACCTTTACATCTTTGTAGAGATGGACTGGCTCATAGTCGATGTTGTGCCTCATGAAGAAGTCATTGACACACGACAGAAGGGTCATCTCAGGCAGGGAGAATATGTCCATGAACTGTTTCATTGTATGGCCATGTGAACTCTGCAGGGAAGTCATTATCATAATTATTATGTTTGTTTCAGTATTTGTGTTGAGACATGACAGTGTGGAAGTGGTGATCACCTTGCCATAGAAGTCACTCATGATCTCCAGAGGAACATGGCAGCCTTCATACATGGCAATTACTTCTTCGTCAGGAACTGGATGAAGACCTCTGAATCAGAAACATTAAGCAATGTAAATTCTTAAACAGCGTGTCATTTGTATCATCATATAAATGGTCACTACTCGGGGATGGAATTAACAAAGTGCACACATACCTGTATACAGTTCCCAACTGGATATAGTGAAAAGCATCTATCTTCATCAGTAATGCCTAAAAATCATTAAATATAATCATCATACCGATGGTCCTCGCATTGGTCTTAGATTGTATAAACAGTTTAAGATAATAAAAGCTCCACTCTCACCTTCTGGACGTCATAGTGAAGTCCTCTTACAGCAAAATTTGGAATGTATTCGTATTTTCGCAGACCCTCTGGATACTTAAAAAAAAAAAGGTTTACACTTAGTGATAAGAAAAGCCTTAGATTTACTTAAAACCAATGAGAAACATAAATCACCCACAAAGATAAATCTACTTATGCAAGCAGATGGAGCTTAAATAGGGTTGTAGCTTAGTTTAAAACTTAGCCCACTGACAACTTTTAAGAATCTGTTACATAAATTAACTTTTGTTTTTAGCCAAACCACAACAACTGTCACCTCAAGGCGCTTTGTATTGTTAGCTAAAGACCCTAACCCCAAACAATCAGATGACCCGTATGAGCAAGCATTTGGTGAAAGTGGAAAGGAAAAACTCCATTTTCAAAGGAAGAAGCCTCTGACAGGAGCGGGCTCAGGGAGGGGTGGACATGTGCCGCGACCGGTTGTGGTTGAGCGGAGAGGTGACTTAATCGGTAGTGCTAGGTTGTAAAATCATTTACAACACACACCCGGTGGTTAGTGACGAGGATGTCCCGTGCTATGTTGAAGATGAGGGTGTGGAGATGGCTGGAGTAGAATGCCAGAGTGTAGTCATAGTCGAACCCGTAGATCTCTATGTCTCGCAGGCTCATCTCATTGTTGGCAAAAATAGTGTCTGGGTCGACAGAGTTGGCAGTTATAACGGAGATCAGATCTGAGAAGAAAAATAAAAACACAAGAGTTTTGTTCAGCTTTTTTGAATTCAGAAATATAAGCAATAATACAGACGAAGAATCTTCCTCTAATCAGTATGTATCTGTATTTGTATATATCCTACCTCGTTCTTAACAAGTGGGCCAATCTCAGCAAAACTTTGCACAAACAGACACATGTAGCGTGATTAGGGGCAGGGATAGCTCAGTAGGTAAAGTGTTGGCCCCGTGATCGGAAGGTCAGGGGTTCGAATCCACTGAACGACTACCCTGAGGTACCCCTGAGCAAGGTACCGCCCCCACACACTGCTCCCCGGGCGCTGCACTGGTGGCTGCCCACTGCTTCACTGAGTGAATGGGTTAAATGCAGAGAGGAATTTCCCCACGGGGATCAATAAAGTATACATTATTATTAACATCTATGTGTTTAAAAAAAATTTTTTATTATAAATTATTGCATTAACATATATATTTAATATATAATAATAAGTATAATGCCTATATTGACTGTCACGTCTATTTTATTTATAGCATTATTAAAATCATGTATAGTAATCGGAAGATTGGTGGTTTGATCCCTGGCTCCAGTCTGGTCAAGATACTAACCATCAAAGTGTGAATATAAGTTTTTGAGGATCTGAAATATGTAAGTGTGACAAATATGTAAAAAATAATACATTAGTAAGGGGGGAAAACATGCATTCATACAGCTCTTGATTCTATGCACTTGAAATATTTTATCTATCTCACATCCATGGCCAGTTTAGAATCACCAACTAACCTGATATGAATGTCTTTGGAGTGTGGAAGGAAGCTAAAACATGTGGAGGAAGCCCACACATTGACAGGGAGATCATGCAAACTCCACTCAGAGGGCCACAAACAGGGTTCAAACCAGGAAGCTTCTTGCTGTGAGGCAACTGTGCTAATCACTCCAACTCCCAAGGTTACGCTGGCTTTCCAAGCACTCATTCAGGAGTGGACAAAAGGTATGTAAAAGAACACCTCAGTCAAACATCAGCACAGTGTTGATTTAACCCTTCAATGTCAACTTCCCAACAAATTCTGATCTTTAAAAAAGATCAATAATCAGTAATGCAATAAATATAAAACATGCAGGTTTTAAGGTTCAGAAATGTAGACATTGGGGATTTGTTAGCATCAGTGAGAGAAATAAATCAAGTCACCACATTTAGAGTCTGCTGTCTGAGAGGCTATTAATATAGAGGAATGGCGATATGTAGTGCATTAGTCAGCAGGAAACACAAGCCATAACAGAGTTATAAAGAAACAGCAGCTTTGTATTTAGGGCAGGGCTGTAATTATAAATGAGGAGCCGCGTCACCGTGAACAGTGCCCATACCTCCAGTCTGTCTTTTGGTCTCATTGTAAACAGACCACAGCCTCTCTGTCGTGTTCTGACCGCCTAAGGAGCTGCTACAAACAGATGCTGCGCACTTTCCGGCTCTGGGCTGGTGGGAGAGTAGCTGACCGACTCCCTGGGACACCGCTCTGAAATTCCGTTTCCATAACCGAGACCTTACCGGGTGGTAGTGGTGGTGTAACCTCTGTACGACATTACAGAAAATGTTGGCCCTCTGCAGACAGTCCGTTTGTTTCAGAAGAGACGAGAGCGGCAAAGACCAGGGCGCCATAGCTTCGTTCAGAGCGTGGCGGACCGTGCGGAGGTCTCGGTGTACTCCCCAGCCGACTGCATGCAGTAACGAGCTCCTCAGCAAAAACAGAAACTGTCGCTGTGTAGTTGCTCTTACGTCACTTCCCTGTTTGGTAAGATCACGACCAGCCAGCCAATCAGGAGCTCGTGCGTTTGATGTTCAGTGCCTCCCATAGCCTGAATATATTTATAATAATAAGTATAAATTAAAACAATTTATGCTCGCTCCTTACAGATAGCCACAGATAGCCTACACGTAGTAAATGTGTGAGCTTCCTCCACATGTGATATTACAGAGTAGAGATCCTGCAGTGTTCAAACCCACGGTATTTTCTCTAGCAGTAAAAGACTGAATGCTGAATCGAAGAGATTCAAACAGGAGCCACGAAAATCAATGAACAAATTACAAATTCATAACTCAGCCTTTTGGGACATGCTCAGACACTCTTAGTATCTATCTATCTATCTATCTATCTATCTATCTATCTATCTATCTATCTATCTAATTATTTCACCGCCAGATAGCTCACAATATAGTGTCTAACTTAAATACATACATATGTGAGCTTTTCAGATGTCAGCAGGAATGGACTCTACCTTTCATCAAAGTTATCCACGGAAAGAATTCTGTGATCATCCACTTTATTTTGTGGTCTTTCAAGTCTTTTGGTTTTGCTGAGCTGGCCAGTGTATTTCTTTTAAAGAAGGTATCAGTTCATTGATTTTGCCATCTCTCTGATAGCTGTATTTGGTTTTCAGTGTAATCATTGTTTTTTTCACTTGCATCAATATCTCTTTGGAACTCATATTAAGATTTCCAGTGAACAGCAACCACATACAAGTTCAGCACTTGAAATGAACCACAGATCTTTTATCTCATTGATTTGTCATGGAGTAATGAGGGAACAGGCCTCACCTGGCCATGAAACTGCTGAAAATTGGTCACTATGTATAAAAAGTGCTGTAATTTCTAAACAGTGCCTGCAACACTTTTGTTAAACACAGTGAATTAAAGCTGAAAGTGTGCACTTCGGGCACATATTGATTGTCTGATTTAGAATCCACTGTGGTCGTTGTTAACACAGACAAAATCCCAAAAACTGTGTGATGTTTCAAATAGTGACAGACCTGCCTGCCTGAAGTTTGTGATCAACAAGTACCCAAACAGTGATAAACTTAACTTTGACTAATAATGATATAGTGGTGCAGTGGTTACCACTGACACTTAACAGCAAGAAGGTTCAGGGTTTGAATCCACCAGCAAGCTGAGACCTTTCTGTGTGGAGTTTGTGTGTTCTTCCTGTGTAGGTTCACAATGAATTGTGGATTATGATCTTGGATTGGGTAAGCAGATGGATTGTTACTTAAAATTGGGTAAACAAATTAATTCTGCTCTAAAAAAAAATGCAGCTCCTCGCCTTCTTAATAGAACCCATAAAATGGAGCATATTCCCTCTGTCCTGACCTCCCTTCGCTGGCTTCTTATGTGTTTTAGGATTGATTTATGAGGTTTTATTGTGTGTTTTTAAATCCCTTAATAGGCTGTCACCAACATATTTTGCCGATCTCTTAAAACCTTATGCTACTTCAAGGTCACTGACCAGTTACTCCTCTATGTCCCAAAGACAACACTTAAGACTTAAGGGTGAATCAAGCTATCTCAGCCATAAGCTCAACATTTTTTTTGAGTCGACCTTTAAAGCTTTTCTTCTTTTGCTTTTGACCCAGCATAAGAGTTGAAGGCATTAAGGCTGTTTTTGTGTATTTTTGCAGGCCTTTTAGGTTGATGTGTGTGGGCATGTGCACACATGTGTATTATCTTGTATTTTATTATGTAATCCACCTTTTTATGTACAGAACTTTGGTCAGCTTTGCTATTTAAAAGATGTTTTATTAAAATTGTATTAGACTAGAAAAATCCTTTTAAGACAGAACTATGACTTACTGTAATGTAGTAAATCAAACTATTGACCTTATAACAAAAAAAGTACTAGCTCAATATTTTATTATTTATCTTTCAATTGTTAATTCTGATCTTTTTTTTCATTCACATTTGGAGAAACATCATACTTAATAGGAGCTGACACTGTGGTCAGACAGTCAAGTGTGACATATTTGAGGTGTTCAGTATTGATGCTGGTTGTCATTTTAAAAAAATAAGATTCACAGTATCTCTTTTAAATATCGCTGCTGACACGATCGCTAACACCCCTGACACAAAACAAACTGAGCAAGCAGCACAATAATGATATCCTGATCTGCGGGAGAACACTAAGAACTAGGTCCTGAAACATTAGCATTTGCCATTTCAGCTTGCTAACTATATAGCGCCACCAAGTGGATCAGATTCGGTGACTCACTTGAGATACACTCATTCATTATACTTTATGCTTCCACAGCTTTACGATGCATCCAGTCATTTAAAGGAAAAGGAATGCAAAATGCCAGAATAACATGCCATATACACATCGAGAAACACTGCATCGTTTACTTTTGGAGAGACTGAAACGGCCTTGGAGCCATAAACTAAACATTCACCATCTTTCTCGTATTACTCCTGAGTGTGTTCCTTGGCTCTGGAACTTTAACTGGAAGTGCTGTCAGTGATGTTTTCCCTACAATAAAAGGTACATTTTAGGAAGTGATGGGCTGATTATTCATTCCTGGCCAATGGTGTCCAGCCACGATTTTCGGGTCTAGGCATATGTTGAAGAAACTGATTGGACAGCATGTACCGTAGACTGTATTGTGATTGGTCGACGGTCGTGCGTGGTGCACAGCCATTGGTCGGTAGTCACGGGGGTAAGTCGAGTGGGCTCTTTTGGTGGGAGAGACAGCTAGTCATTACTCGTTGTAAAAACCTGTGCTGCATGCGCTGGTCTCCCGGCTATTGTCTCAGCAGCTGAAGGCTCAAGTCGTCAGGCAGTCAGTCAGGAAGTATCTCACAATGAAACGAATCTGGTTGATAGGGCTTCTTTTCGCACTCGTAGCATTTGGTGAGTAGTGGCTTTTTTTTTTTTTTTTAATTATTCATCATTTTAGCTCCCTTTAGCCCGTATGCTAGCACTAACTTGGTTTTCTGTTTTTCTTCTCATTCACTGTGGAGTTTGCACGTTCTCCCTGTACTTGACTTTAAAAGGCTTGCAGGTGTCAAATCCACAGTCTAGCTATATATTTTTTTAATGACGAAGCGCGTATTTAATTTACATGTTATTTTAGAGTGACGCCAGTTTCCGTTAATCTCCTTGCCTTTCCAGAACTTTCTAGCAGAAACACCATCTGTGTTGAAGCTGTCTCATGTTAGTTAACCTCCACTTTTGCAAATATGCACGTTCCCGGTAATAATAATGGATTTTAATCGAGCAACTTCGTCCCTTGACAGCTGCCGTAAAGGCAGATGATGAACTTGACGTTGACGGGACAGTAGAGGAGGACTTGGGTAAAAGCAGGGATGGCTCCAGAACAGACGACGAAGTGGTGCAGAGGTAGGTGTTACTTTGCATAACTCCATATACCTTTTTAGAAAACTGTAGTTGTATCAGGGAAAGGCGACTAAATCTTAGCAGCACAAGGTCAAGATGATAAAGCTTGTGCACAGGTGCTCAGGGGCACTTCGGAGTTATAGTGGCGGCAGAGGTGTGCAAGTTTTACTGTATATTTGCCTGTAATAATAGGAAGTTGTGTATATATCTTGCTTTCATCTTCAATCTTAGTTATCTGAAGGGAGAACAGATTTGTTTGACGGCAAAGATTTGCTGTCGTTCCCCTCTCTTACCCTGCTTGTATTTGCATCTGTCTGCCTTCAGAGAGGAGGAGGCAATCCAGCTGGATGGTTTGAATGCAGCTCAGATTAAGGAACTCAGGGAAAAGTCTGAAAAACATGCCTTTCAGGCTGAAGTTAACCGTATGATGAAGCTGATCATCAACTCTCTCTACAAGAACAAGGAGGTGAGCAGGAATGATCTTTACTCAACCTTATGTCTACATATTTTTATTTAAGACATTTCTCACAGAGCTCGTCATCACTTTGTTGTGCTGCAGATCTTCCTTAGGGAGCTGATTTCCAATGCCTCGGATGCTCTGGATAAGATCCGCTTGTTGTCCCTGACCAACGAGGATGCAATGGCCGCAAATGAAGAGCTGACCATCAAAATAAAGGTATGCATTAAGTTGCTGTATCCTGACACCTTTTAATAGAAAAGCGTTGCATCCACTAATTTTATGTTATTATTTCTATCCCCAGTCTGATAAGGAGAAGAACATGCTGCACATCACTGACACTGGCATTGGAATGACCAAGGAGGAGCTGGTAAAGAACTTGGGAACCATTGCCAAGTCAGGCACCAGTGAATTCCTCAACAAGATGACAGAGATGCAGGAAGAGGGACAGTCTACCTCAGAGCTGATCGGACAGTTTGGTGTCGGTTTCTACTCCGCCTTCCTTGTTGCTGACAGGGTCATTGTGACATCCAAGCACAACAATGACACACAGCAGATCTGGGAGTCTGACTCAAATCAGTTCTCTGTCATTGAGGACCCCCGTGGGGACACACTGGGTAGAGGAACCACCATCACGTAGGTTATTTATGCGTTAACGTTTGCCCACACCAGTTTTGGTTTCTTGATCTTTTTAAACAGCTCCTGTGAAATTAATTGCAATGCGTGGCTCACATTATTTGTCAAAGCTTATGAAATCGTAGTTAATGCCTATGTGTTGTTAATGTACAGTCTCTATTGAAGAGCTGCAGAGTGTTTTCATGCTGCTACATGAGTCTGAAATGTTATAAAAGCCTGAACTTTGAAATGTAATCTCATCTCTGTCTAACTGCAGACTTGTCCTAAAGGAGGAGGCCTCAGACTACCTTGAGCTGGAGACCATCAAGAACCTTGTCAAGAAATACTCCCAGTTCATTAACTTCCCCATCTATGTGTGGGCCAGCAAGGTGACTACTTTGTCATTTTCTTCAACACTCTGAGTCAGACTTAATCCCAGACTGAAACTGACAAATATGAAAATGAACAAACGGTTGCATAATTTCTTTTAACATTCAAGACTGAGACGGTTGAAGAGCCCATTGAGGAAGATGCTGAGGCAGCACAGGAACCGGAGAAAGAGGCTTCTGAAGATGAGGCTGAAGTAGAGGAAGAAGAGGAGGAGAAAGACAAACCAAAGACAAAGAAGGTACGTTGATGAAGAAATGGTTGAGGAGGAATATATATTTACACATGTGTGATCATTAACAGTATTTTATGGTGGGTTAAAGTCCCATTGAGTCATTAAGATTTATGGACTATTTTACTCAGAAAGGAGTCTGTGAAAATATGTCTGATTTAAAATGTATATATTTCAAAAGTTGTTATATAATTGTGTGTGTGGTGTAGGTTGAGAAGACTGTGTGGGACTGGGAACTGATGAATGATATCAAGCCCATCTGGCAGAGACCTGCTAAGGAGGTTGAGGAAGATGAGTACAAGGCTTTCTACAAGACCTTCTCAAAGGTAGGCACACAACGAGTAATACTTTATCAAACCAGCTCTGTAGACTGGTATACTAATGTCTGATTTCTATAAACTTTACCCATCTTTCATCTTCCAACAGGACAGTGATGACCCTATGACTCACATCCACTTCACAGCTGAGGGTGAGGTCACCTTTAAGTCCATCCTGTTTGTGCCCACTTCAGCTCCCCGTGGGCTGTTTGATGAGTATGGCTCCAAGAAGAACGATTACATCAAGGTGTGTACCCTAATCAATATTTAGTATCAGATTTATTTAACTTTTTCAGCAACTCCCCAAAAACTGAGTTTCAAAGTAAATGCCTTCCATTCACAGCTGTTTGTCAGGAGAGTTTTCATCACAGACGACTTCAATGACATGATGCCCAAGTACCTGAACTTCGTCAAGGGAGTGGTGAGTTATTTTTAACTCTTATTCGAGACGGCGACATGCTAATGTTATGTGCTTGTTCTCTGCATTAATATCACCTGCACTGTGATTAAGGGAATCTTTATTTGGCTAGGTTGACTCTGACGACCTTCCTCTGAATGTGTCCAGAGAAACTCTGCAGCAGCACAAACTGCTCAAGGTGAGCTCAACATGCAGCCCTGTTTGCTTCCCATTCCATCATTTATTCATCATTAAACAATGAAGCCTTTGATTAAAATGGATAATGAAGCGACAAAGCAATTTTTATGTAGCACAAATCATAAAGTGATTTCAGGAATAACAGGGGAAACTAGAATATGGTTAAATTAAACCATAAATTAAAGATTCTGAATAACTAACACTAGATTTAATGCAGTATGAAGTGGTCATTACTTTTGTCTTTTTCAGGTTATCCGCAAGAAGCTGGTCCGTAAGACTCTGGACATGATTAAAAAGATTGCAGAGGAACAGTACAACGACAAGTTCTGGAAGGAGTTTGGCACCAACATCAAGCTGGGTGTGATCGAGGATCACTCCAACAGGACCCGTCTCGCTAAGCTGCTGCGCTTCCAGACCTCCAACAGTGAAACAGACCTGTCCAGCCTGGAGCAGTATGTGGAGCGCATGAAGGAGAAGCAGGACAAGATCTATTTTATGGCTGGCACCAGCAGGAAAGAGGTGAGTGAATGCATGTGTTTGGTCAGGTGACGGTTATCATAAAAGAAGTGTAAACTATCCTACACTAGCTGAAGTTCTAATTTCTTTTGTTCTTCCACCCCTACAGGCTGAGTCTTCTCCCTTCGTTGAGAGGCTGCTGAAGAAAGGCTATGAGGTCATCTACCTGACAGAGCCTGTGGATGAGTACTGCATCCAGGCACTGCCAGAGTTTGATGGAAAACGCTTCCAGAACGTGGCCAAGGAAGGTGTCAAATTTGATGAGAGTGAAAAGGCCAAGGAGAAGAGGGAGGCCCTGGAGAAGGAGTTCGAACCTCTCACAACTTGGCTGAAGGACAAAGCTCTGAAGGAAAAGGTAATGCTGTGATATTAAAAAAATGGGGATGAGTGCCAGCTGTAGAAGCAGTGAATTTTGGCTCTAGCTGCTCATTTTTGTCTTTTGCAACATTTAATGATTGCCGTTTATTCCCAACAGATTGAGAAGGCTGTTCTCTCTCAGAGGCTAACCAACTCACCCTGCGCCTTGGTTGCCAGTCAGTACGGTTGGTCAGGAAATATGGAGAGGATCATGAAGGCACAGGCCTACCAGACAGGAAAGGACATTTCCACAAAGTGAGTGTTAATCTTGTGCTCATCTTTGCACGTCCATTTATTACTCCCACTACTGTTGCCTTGCTCTAAATCTGTATTTCCATTTAATCTTTCCAGTTATTATGCCAGCCAGAAGAAAACACTAGAACTCAACCCCAAACATCCTCTTGTCAAGCAGTTGCTTAACAGAGTCAATGTGAGTTTAACCACTGTTACCTTTGTACATCTGTACTATAGTAATGGTCCTTTATGAAGTAATTTGATGGTAATCTTAGTAAATGTAGTTCATTATATGAATAAACTTAAAATAGACCAGAGCACAGAGTTGAACAGTTTCTCTTCCTCACACCCCCCAGGCTGATGCTGAGGACCAGACTGCATCAGATCTGGCTGTGGTTCTGTTTGAGACAGCCACACTGCGCTCAGGATACCAGCTCGTTGATACAAAAGCTTATGGAGACAGAATAGAGCGCATGCTCCGACTCAGCTTGAATGTACCACTAGATGAACAGGCAAGTCACTGCAACTCTTGTATGGTATACTAATTTGCATAGTAGATGTTTCAGTTTTGGTATCTGTGTCTGAACTATGGTTCCTCTTCCAGCAGTGAGCCTTTTTGAGTTTAGCTGTCTCTGCTTTTTAAATCTTCTTTGTAAAATGTTAAGCATTTGTGCAGTGATAGTTAAGACTGTAGGATATGTTTAATAATCATGACTCTTTTATAGATTGAAGAAGAACCAGAGGAGGAGCCTGAAGAACCAGCAGAAGATGACTCTGAAGATAAAGAGGAGATTGTGGATGATGATGAAGAAACGGTGAGAACACTTCATGCACTCTTGCTTGAGGAGAATGTAAAATTAAGAATCTAGGTTTACTCTTCTGACTCTTCTCTAATTACTCTTGCAGACAAAAGACAAGGATGAACTGTGAAGCACTGAAGGGAAGAGCGTGTAATAGTGGAGCTGGAAAATGGACTTAAGTCTCTGTTTCAGTGCCACCGTGGTCACATTATTCTGGGTGGGGTCCCTGGGTTGGGGTTTTATAAAGTGAATATTTGTTTTTGTTTATTTTGTATTACATTCCTCATGACTGTAAATTTGTTAATATTTAACTGACCTGTTTATGGAAAGATGTGATCCTGTCTATTGATCAAATAAATGTTTCGTGGAAAAACTGCATTGTT
>VUQG01025183.1:4393-19970 GCA_015106755.1 Etia nguti | reverse complement strand
CCTTTAAAAAAAAAAAAAGAAAAAAAAAAAGCGCCTAATAATAAAAATAAAAAATAAAATAAAACAAAAATACAGAAGTAATCTTTAGTGATCTGTAGGTCTTTACCGAGTTCTTAGGTTTTAATGTTTACTTGTTTGAAGAGAATTACATGTGGCAAAACAAACAAACAAAAAATAGATACCTCCTCAGATTCAATGTTTATTATTTCATGACAGTACCTTTTTGTCTTTAGCCTTGCCATGTCTGCTGTTGTTGTTGTTGTTTTCTTTTTTAATAATATGCGATGAGCCCCTTCTTATTTAATCATATTTTAAATCGTTTAGGCTAACTATGAGCAAACAACCACGGAAAACATACATGCCAGACCGCAGGATATTTGATCTAATCTCTGTTAGTGAAAAATCGATCTATGACTGAAAGAGCCTTCCCCAGGGCTTCTCTTTCCCATCATTTGTATTTTGCGACTGACTGCAGTTTCTGCGCCGCTGCTGCTCATACGCAATCTCTGGATAGGTGGTTGCCATGGATTCCTGGGTCACATGCGTGGGTTTCCTAGCCAGAAGCAGCAGAAGATGTTCGGACCAAAAATCCAGAGCCATTTTCATTCAAGAAAAAGAGAGGATCCGCTGTGGAGGGCTTGCTGAGCGGGTGGTCTGACTACACACCCGTCTGCTGATTTCGGCATCTTTAAAAAAAAAAAAAAACAACAACCAAAAAAACACGAAGGGAAGAAAACCTGATCCGGGTGCTTTTGATTTACTGAAATTCGCAGCAAACCGGTTTTGTCCACATCTATAGACTGATAACAGGAATGAGTATAGAAATTCCTGAAGGACTGACGGAGCTGTTACAGAGCTTTACCGTGGAAGTGTTGAGGAATCAGCCCAGGGACTTGCTCGAGTTTGCGCTACAGTATTTCACCCAGCTTAAGGAGAACGAGACCAAAGAGGCCTCATTTGGCAATGACCAAAATTCGGCCCCGAGACTTGGGAAAGCGGTCAATTTCATTGACGAAGCCATGCAGATCGATTCGGAAAACGGAGAGGAGGACGACGACGATGACGAGGAATTCATAGGTGGGCTAACACATTCACCGTGCGTGTTTCTGTCAGGGGGGATGCTGAACGTGACTTGAGATGCTTTGCTTTAAATTGTGAGCATGTATGGATGGATGGATGGCTGCACCGCGTCTGTTCTGTGGGAGAGAATGAGAAACCACATCGAGCGCGCTGATGCTGTCGCCATACATTTACAACGGCTCTGTCATTTGCCATATATGGTCACCGAGGCTCAATGCTGGTTCACGAACGTGTTTGGCTCTTCACGTTTCTGCTCAGAGAATGGCACCTGCACACTGCAGCTTCTAAGTTTGCTTTATAAATAATTACAATAGTAACAAAAACATCTGGGCCGTTTGAATGTTTTCTGTCTCAGGTGCAGGCCCGGTGGGCCTCCCCTTCATGAGCTTATGTACCAAAAAATAAATGACAAAGCTTGTAAAACATAAAGGCCTACAGCTTCAGCTGTTATATAGATGCAGGCAGTACACAATGTGCCGTCGACAGGCCTACATTTCCTGAAGTATTTAACACAGTGACTGCTGCTAGAGTGTAATGAGGTGCAGCCAGAAGCAACCCAGAGCTCTGACACAGCATCCCAATGAGTGGTGGCTTCTGCAAGACTGGCTGCAATGGTTACATAAGGAGAAATGCCTTGCATGCAGTTGTTAAACGTCCGCGTTTTGGGTCATTGTTGTGCCACCCCCCCAACCACCATTAATGCCTCCCATATTTCAATGAGATACCCTGGTCAGCACTGGCTGCCAGGCCATTAATGGATGAGACCTCCTATCTAATGTATATTTCATACTGACCTATTGTGTAGCAGCTTGACACTGTTTTTCTCATTTAAATTTGATTCAAAGGCTAAAATCCACTTCAAAGCAGCTGTCCCCCATTCAGCTTTTACTCAGATGAATATAGACCCTAATGAGAATGCTCCACTTGTGGTGTACATGTGTAGATGTAGAAATACAACAGCCTCAAACCTTCCTAGCAATAACAGCATGTGATAGATGGGTATCTTTTATGGTGAAATCTAACATACTTTCTAAAAAAAATATAGATATATATCTTTTTTTTTCCCTTTTCTCCAGCCCCTGTGATAAACAGATTCATCCGAAGAGCATCAGGTGAGTTGCTATCTTCCTGTTGTGTCAAGGAGGGAAACTCTGGACAGTGTCTGAGCTGAAAACATTAAATAAAGCCTTCTGTGACACATGACTAGCGAGGCTGCGTCAGATTGGTTTCAGTACAAGTGATACTTAAGTATTTTTCCATCTGTCTTTTGTTACCGTCTTCCACTTATTGTAATAGTGTTGATTTGTTACAGCGTGTGAAGCCACTTTATCTCGAACCTGTCAGTGAGTAATGTAGCAATAGTAAAGTTGCGGCTTCACATAACTTTGCTGTGTTTGGATAGCCGCTTGGTTTGCCTTTCTGAATGGAAAGAATTATTTATTAATAACTTAGGTATTTAACGTACCTCTTATCACTTCAGATGGGGAGCGAACATCTTTTACTTAGTACACTGTAAAGCTTTAACATGAAATGAAAACAGATTTAATTAAGTTAACATTAAGCTGGTCACTTACCATATTCCACTTTAGCCTGTGCCAAGTTAAAAGTTTTTTTATACCACTACCCCATCTTTCTGTTAACATATAGGAAGGAAATGCGGTAAGAGTGCTGTCATCCATCACCGCATATTCCTGTACTCAAGATGAGAAAAGTTGTTTTTATCGAAAGATTTATTGCCTGAAATGGTCCTGAATCATCCCTGGAATTTGCCTTTTTTGTTTGACTGGGATGAAGTCTGTGCTGTGGGCCACCTGAAGATGAACATTTGTTTTTCAGATGTTATGTAAGGTGTCTTTATTCATCTAAAAGTTCATTAAAAAAAAAAGAAAGTGAAGCTTTTTCAAATAAAGACCTGGTAGATAGTTCCACTGGAAGTGAGCTCTCAGAAACTCTCTGGTATACTTCAGCATTATAATTTGTGAACACTAAGAAACAAGCAATTAATAAGTGATTAATTAACAATTCTATTTACAAACACCTTTGACATCTACTGTCGCTAATAACAAGAAAACCGCCCCAGAGTAGAACACACTATATGGACAAAGTAACTGCTGCTCATCAACAAGAGAAATGTAAATGTGATTTGTGTGTCTGTGTCATGCAGTGTGTGCTGAAGCATTCAATCCTGACGAAGATGACGAGGATAAAGAGCCAAGGGTAAACTGCATCCATTCAGTGATTATTTTATTTACATGATCGGTTTACAGAGGTGCACAGAGGTTATAAGTCTGATTCGTGATTTATGTTTTAGGTCACTTACCCCAAAACTGACGAGCAGAGACAGAGACTACAGGAAGCATGTAGGGACATTCTTCTGTTCAAGAATTTGGATCCCGTGAGTGGATTATTCCATAAGCTCTTCTCTGGTTTGTGCCCTGCCATATCCTAAATTAAACAAAGGGAAACATGGCCCAAGGCCAGCAAATTTCTTTTTTTTTTTTTTTTTGCTGCATGCCCAGTGCACTGTGCTTGATTATTTAGACATGGTTATTTATTTATTTGTTTTGGAAGCTCCAAAACGAACTCTAAGTGCATTCGGCGTGATTCTTTCACTGTCTGACTGCTGTTTTTTCCCCCCACCATGACAGGAAGAGATGTCTCAGGTGCTGGATGCCATGTTCGAGAAGTTCTGCACGGAAGGGGAACATATCATTGATCAAGATGACGACGGGGACAACTTCTATGTTATCGAAAGGTGGGCTTAACTTACTCGTGAATTTCAAATCGCACCATAGTTTGTTATTTAACTTGAAAAAGTGAACACAGTTGCAAAATAATTCCTGAAATCATTATTTTGTGATAACCAAAACGTTTTTTTTCCCCGCTGTCTTTCCATTCAGTGGCACGTTTAACATTTTCGTGAAGGTTGATGGCACGGAAAAGTTGGTGGGCTGCTATGACAACCGAGGCAGCTTTGGAGAACTGGCGCTGATGTACAACACCCCCAGGGCGGCCACAATAATCGCCACTTCACCTGGAGCCCTTTGGTGCCTAGTGAGTAAACCATTACACCGCACCCCCCCTGCAATAGCACAGTTGGATCCTTAATCTGGTTTTTATAGCATGCTGTGCTGTCAGCTGTCATGATTTAAGTAAACCATCATTAGGTGAACACAAATGAAGGCGAAAGCAGCTGTTTTACCTCCAGGCTCTGTTCGTTTTATTGTTACATTTCAGCATGGATGCTATTTTGCTTAAGCAAAACCCGCAAAACATGAAACTGTTTTTATAACAGCAGCTGTTTTCAGTATCCAGTTGCAGTCTGACTTGTTTCTGAGAAGCTGCTGTTTATTAGTGATTATGAAAGCCATCGCTGAACTGTGGATAACGTCTCAGTTATGTCCTCTCAGTGCAAGCTGGGTAGGTTGCTGCCATATCCTGTGCTGACCTGAGGGCTTGTAGGTTTGTTTTTGTTTTTTTGAGTCTCTAATCACAAACAGGAAGCCCCTTTTGACCACCAATCGGTTTAGGTCAAGGAGGAAGAGTGCTGCCAAAAATGCATCTACTCAAACAGTCGACCCTTTATTTAGGGCCCTTGTTTATTTTGTAAACAAGCGATAGGATATGAACTTGAAGTGGGTCCAACTTTAGCAACCTTTAAACAATGAGGTTCCAGCCTTGCTTGCTCCTTTGGGTGAGGGAAAAGGTTTGTCAGCTATAGGGCGCCCTCTGCAGTCACATATGTTTCCTACAGCACAGTATGTAACTGCAAGCTTTTGTTGACCATGCTGTCTGTGACATTATTCCTTTCTTTGTGTTCAGGCTTGGTGTCCTTTTAAAATGATGTAGCACTATTCATATAATGACACATGGATGATGCTGTTTCTTTTCTTTTCTTAAATTCAAACTATAAGTGCACACTATTGTTTTATGTGAGCTATTTGGTGAACAAACATAAGATAGATAACTTTATTGTCATTGCACAGTCACACCTGTTACAAATGTACAACGAAATTGGAAACTGTCCCACGTCGGCACTACGCACAACACAACACAACACAATACAACACAACACAACACAACACAACACAACACAAAACATGAGATCAGTCTGGACTTCTTGGTTGGGGATCTTTCGTCATTATGTTTATTATTATTTTTATTACTGTATAGCACTATTATGAATAATATTTTATAATGTGTAAAATGTTACTTTGTATCTAACCCCAGGGTCAATGTCATCAGAAATTGTGTTTAATGAAGCCTTATTTTAAATCTGTTTCAGGATCGTCTGACATTCAGGAGGATCATAGTGAAAAACAATGCCAAGAAAAGGAAGCTGTATGAGGCATTCATTGAAACACTACCCCTGCTTACATCTTTAGAGGTCAAGATTAGCATTGTCCTCCAGCATTTACACAGTGTACTATATATTTACAGTATTTACAGTAAAACAGTTGCAAACCAAATATGTTTCATGCACAGGTGTCAGAGAGAATGAAGGTAGTTGACGTGCTATCCACCAGGGTGTACAGCGACTCGCAGCAGATCATTGCTCAGGTGAATAATGCCTTTGTACAATCTGCTTTTATTGGACATTTAAAAAAACAAAATCTACATGTTTTTGTGCTCCTTTGCAATTGCTGTGTTGCTTTATGTCACAGGGTGATTTAGCGGATTGCTTCTACATTGTCGAATCTGGCCAGGTTAGAATCACTATGAAGAGAAGCCGGGTAAGTTTGCACCGCCACCCTTTAGACAAGCCTCTGATTTAAAAGAAAATCTCTGGAAACTTAGAGTATGCATTTCTTTTTCTCTGCCAGACAAAAACAGACCAAGAAGAAGAGGAGGTGGAAATCGCTACATGCTCCAGGGGCCAGTATTTTGGGGAACTTGCTCTCGTCACAAACAAACCCAGAGCTGCATCTGCCTATGCTGTGGGGAGCGTCAAATGCTTGGGTACATTTTGTGCAGTTTTGTGTTCGTTCGTTCATATATCGCACCAAAGATGCACATTTCCCAGTAAAACACATATTATTTTAGTCCTGACTGTATCTGTGTTTTTCTTCTTTATCAGTCATGGATGTTCAAGCCTTTGAGAGACTGCTAGGCCCATGCATGGACATCATGAAGAGAAACATTGCTAACTATGAGGAGCAGCTGGTGACCCTGTTTGGAAGTAGCCCTGAAATTGAGCAACAGACTGCATGAAGCGACTGCAGTGGACTGTAAATGGGTGGATGGAAAAAGGCTTGTAACCACTTAAACAGCTTTTCTTACAAGAAATGTGAATATCCACCTACATAAACCATTTGAGTGTCAGATATATAAAACACACGTTGTCGGAAGGTTATGGCCGAAGAGTAAAGCCAAAGCAGAGTTGCTTAAAGCTTGTTTAAATTACATTTCCCACAACACTCACCTTAAAAAAAAATAAAAAAATGTAAGTGTGCATTTTAATTGTCAGTGTCGGGTGCATTACTTGTTTGTAATTTGAGCATTTTTCTTAACTTTCACATTTTCTCCACAGTGTTATAGCCACACGTACAATATTATATATATCGTTTGTAAATTTCTAAACATTGCGTGTCAAAGTCAAAAGCCAAAGCTGATTTCTTACTGGATAAGTGTGAGAAAACGTCACATGTGCAAAAGGGCCCAAACCTGAGAAAGGGTAAACAATTTGTAAAGGATAACATCTTTGACATTTTGATGACAAAAAACAAACAAACTTGGCAGTACCCTAAAATTTCTACAAAAATACATTCCTGTTTAGCATAAGATGGAGTCCCTGGAATACATGCTTATAAACCACGTATCACTGTTGCTAAGTGTTTGTGGCCGTTAGCCGAATACTATGCTTTTTTTTTTTCAAAAAAGCAAAGTTCAGAGAGATAGCTGATAGTTTTGTAACAACACGCAACACATTGCTGTACAATTTTAAAACGGAGTATTTACTGTTATTATAATAGGCCCACTTTAAACTTAATAAGTTGCCCAACAAGACAGTAGTCATTACAGGCAACATCTTAAGGCAACTCATTTTTCCGTGTTTCAATGTAAAATTTAGGTAATACTGTTTTTGCATAGGTGAAACATACATTATTATGACATCCATATTTGCTGTCTACCTCTGCCAACAACTTCTACAGTTTTACGCTCAACAGGAATCTAAAGTGGGTCCTCTCTCTTACTTCTTCTCTCTCTTTTTAAAGTAATTGAAGTCTTCTGTATTTTGTCTGCAGCTTACATGGTTTAACTGGTTAAACATGCAGATTTTATCCCCCACTCTCCCCCGTAGGACTGGTCATTTTTGAAGGCATAACCACAATACTGGCTAAAAGTACTGTATGTTTCACTTTTCATGTCAATAAAGAATTTTTTTTTTGTATTTGTGCTTCCTGTCAGTATTTGTTAAAAGAATGAAAGAGTCAGCTTCTTACTGACTATTCGGATACCCATTCATTCTTCATGGCAGTCGCCATATCTTCTACGATAAAAAGGTAATTTAATCTTTAAAACGATGTGTTCATGTGTTTCTTACCGTAACTGCAACACTGCAGATAAAAAATAGTCATGTATTGTTCCTGTTATTGCCAATCAGCTGTTACTGGCTAGTAACAGGCGTGTACTTTTATCCAATGAGAGGATAAACAACAAACTAAGCCACGCCTCTCCTATTTTTCGCAAACATATCAACCAATAGAATATCCGAATTCCTCTTATTGACGTTGTTGCGCACCAATGGAGAGCTTCCTCTGGAGCCATTCAATCCCTCCCCTCGAGTGAATGCCACAGAGTTACTTGATGTCGACAGCTCTGGTAAGTGGGAAGTTGGTGAGTTTTTTCGAAGAAATAAACGGTTGAAAGTAATTTTTAACTTGGTCCCCGTGAGACTCGTGTCTTTGCAATTCTTGTATAATGTTTAAGCGAGGTTGTCACGCGTTAATTTGACGTCGACTGAAAGATTGAGATCGACAGTAGGGCTTTTTTTTTTCTCTCCGTTGTGACGCTCGTTGTTTTTGTTGCAACAAACCCATCCGACAGCAGTTGTGTGTATTAAAACAAGTCTTCAAATTAGTAAAATATGCTTTGAATAGTGTGAAAATGCAGTCAAAAGGCTTCTATAGGTTTTCGTGTCATTCATTTTGAACGGGGCAAAGGTGTTGCGTCATGCCTCAACTTGTTGACATTCTTTTGTTTACAGTGTTAGACCCCAGAGCTTCGAGGTTTGAGCGAAGGAAAGTACTGCTGCATTTAAATGTTGGGGAAAGAGCAGGCCGAGCCCCCCAACCGTCTTTTTCGACAGTATAAGACTGTTGAAGCGTTTTCTGAACGGTATTATGTTGTTCGTTTATCCTTGCTTACGAAGTCGAAACAACGGTGTCTCCGAACCTGCGGCCTTTGATCGGCTGACAGACCGTTAGTGTTCGTCAGTTTTTCATTTAAATGTGTTAAATTCAGGAAGTTACGGTCACCTTTATATTTTTAACGATTTTTCATACATTGTTTGTCGATTAACACAATATAAATTCCCAATAAGAATGATATATTTTACTATGTCACTGACACTCACATACTTTTGTTTTCAAAATCGATGTTTTCCACCGTCTGTACGACACTTTTAAAGACGAATTTCTGGTATTTTTCGCTTTCGCTGCGCAGTTATGAATGAATGAGCTCTGGTACGCATGCGTCAAACCCTTTTAAGTTTATAAACAAGGCCTCCACGCAGGGAGTCACATGACTATTCACAGAGGTTTGCTGTGTCGATTCTGAGACAAAGGAGTCCCCAAAGGCTTTGTGCCTTTTCCGTAATATTGATGTCATACGTGAAATGCAACGACTCAGTACTAACTGTGGTGTTTTTGTTTTGCTGTGGTGATGATCTTTGATAGCTCATGGGTGTCATAGTTGTGTTTTTCTTTCAATTGATTATTCTTTCAAACCATATTACCATTAAAAAAAAAAAGCACACACACACATACAACTTTACAACCGCAAAGACTTTATTTTCATTTAGTTCCATTCAATTCAATTGAGTTCAGTTTTATTTATATAGTGCCAAATTACAACAACAGTTGCCTCAAGGGCTTCAAGTGCAACTGGTTATTGCACAGCCCTGATTCAGACGTCAGCAGTAGTTCCATTTTGCTTATGGTAGCTCTAACTTTGTCTTTTGGTTTTGCCCAAACCAGGTGATGTGTCAGAGTATGACAATGGATGCTGAGTAAGCTGGACCGTATCCCGTTTTTTTTTTAAAAAGAGGAAACCGAACATTGTGAAAATGGACGAGTCTTTCGATCCGCTCAAGTGTAATGAGGACCTGCCTTCCTCACCTGGGTGCCACATGGAGTATGGTAAAACTAACCAAAAAGTATTTGCAGTCTGCAGTTAAGCAAACAGAACCCTTCAGATATGCGTATGAAAAGTACTGAATTATCTCCTTAGACGACATGCCAGAGCTGCAGGAGGTGGAGGAGGACCAGAGATCTCCAAGGTTATTTCAAGTTGGAGCAGTGTCTCACCAGGAGCTCAGTTGTTCTCCTAGCACCAACTGGCTTGCCGAGTTAGCCAACATAGCCACCAGTCCTCAGAGCCCTCTACTGAAAGATGCCCCACACAAAAGGTTTGTAGACATTTAAGGAACGCCTGTATGTGTGACGTAAACACAGAGACACCTTTACACAGTACACCTCAGCACACCTGGGGTAACTTCACAAGATTAAGAGTGGCAGTTTAGCAGAACAACAGCAAAAATAGCCCCTTAAATTGTGCAGATTTTTAACTGCAGTTTGGGCGTGCAACATTACGACCAGGACTGAGCAAAATCTGTTTTAACTACAAAAGAGTCACATAAAGCTGCATATAAGTGCATTTGAGTGTGTGACAAATGTATCTATGTACATAACAAACTAACTACTAATGTTTGTGACATTATCACTGTTTTTCAGATCATCTCCGGTTCACATCTTTGGCAACAGCAACAGTTTACATTCCTATGCCCGGCCCCCGTTAGCCAGTAGTGCACCCAACCCGTCCAGAGGCCACCTCAGGGAGCGCAGGCGTGTCAGGGTAACCTTTCATTTCTAACATTCTCCTTCAAAAACCTGAAAATCATTCATTTTAGCAGACTCAGCATGGATTTTCAACCTTTCTCAATGCTGATATGATTGTAATTTTTTTTTCTTAATTATCAAAAACAGGCCAGCAGTGAATCAGAGTCTGGGGTTTTCTCAATGTCATCGTCATTTTCTGATGATGAAGACATGGCATGGTCTCACTCTTGGCCCTCCACGGCCTGGCATTGTTTCCTAAAAGGTGCATACATAAGAACACGTGTCCATATGCATCCATCAGTGCATACACACACCTAGAGGTCAATTCAGTCACACATGTTGGAGTTAATGGTGAGCACTTGAAGTACTTGAAACAGTTGTCTTGAAAATGCCTCACAGTGTTTGCTTGATATTTAAACGTAAATGCAAAATTTGCTCTTTTTTTTTTTTTCAAATGTCATCTCTTGATGAAGGCAGGAAAAGCCTTCAAAATGTGCTGAGGACAACTAGAGATTCATTCAGGATGATTTTGTTAATATTTTCTCCCACTAGGATTAGCACAAATTGCAAAATCAGTTCTTACCTCTGGTGTCCAAACAGTAGCATTGCATCCAGTTTCTAGCATCCTCTCTGGAATATCAGCACACATATGCTAATTTGTCATGTTTCATTGTTCTGCTGCGATTCAGGAACTCGTCTGCGCTTCCATCGAGGTCCAAATGTGGAGTGGCAGGAAGCCGATGAACTCGGGGATTCAGATGATGACTCAGATGATGAAACCATGCCACCATCCATATCCTCTTTCAAGGTATGGCAATGTATGGTGCCTTTAGTATGTCTTAAAAATTCTGATAATCTGACTAGATGAGTAAATCATTGTGGATGTTTGTATAAGGTAGTTTATAATATATACTTTACTTTGTACTTTATATAAAGTGACTGACAGTAAAACTGAGTAACTGTGTGCACAAATGAGTGTCAAATGATTTGCAGCAATGGTCTTGTTTATATTATATATATATGTGTGTGTGTGTGTGTGTGTCGGTGTCGGTGTAACTAACTAATTTATTAGACTACCACCCAATGTAAGGTTTATTCCACAGGTGTCCTAAATTAACAGTATTGGTAATAACTAAAATAATTGTTTACGTTTCTGTAATGGTTGATCCACCAGTGTGTCCAAGCTGTCTAATCAATTTTATGTCTTAATCCACAAATTTTCAAATTTACGGTTTTGCAAAAGGGAAAAAAATATTAAAGCAAATTATTATTTGTTAATTAAAATAAAATACAGTTATTTAACTGCATTCCCGAATGGAAAAATGAGCTTTAGTGGTCAAATGTTACACTTGAGTAATTTCTAAATTCTCCAGAGTGGTGGCTGAAGTTTGGGTATAAAAACATGAATTCAATCATTTTTAGTTTTTGACAGATTTCTAAAATATTTGTGGGTATTTAATTTTTAATTTTTTCTTTTTTTTAAAATCACAGGTGGTCTATTAAATTTGTTAAGCACTGTAGGTGTCTCGGGTACTGAGTCTTTAAGCAGTTGAAAACCGATTTGTATCTACACTAATTCTTCTCTGGTAGTGAGTTTGTCATGCACGTTTTCCCAGTTAATAGAAACATTTCTTATCTGCATTTATGTTTCCTTTACAGAGATATGGCTCAGATGGGCTTAAACTGGTGAACCACGAAGAGACATTATCCTTTGGGCAGGCAGTTCTGAAACTGACCTTTGACCCGGGCTCACCAGATGAAGGCCTGCTAACAGCTGAATGCCGATTGGATCACCCCTTTTTTGTCAAAAGCAAAGGTACAAAAACACCTGTTCTTTCCTTTTAAATTGGTTTTTGTTGTTAAAATCTTCCACTGAAACAATTTGCTGAATCCAATCTGTTTAGTTTTTGCATTTCAATAAACAGTTTTAGGATCAAACTAATCTGTAATATACTGTTTCAGGGTGGTCTTCCTTTTATCCAAGCCTTACTGTGGTGCACCATGGCATCCCTTGCTATGAGATGCAGCTGGGCGATGTGTGCCTGCCGCCAAACCACCCAGATGCCATTAACTGTGATGACTCAGTCGTCTTTGACACTTTCAGAAGGTACACTCTTTAGATGGTCATCTAATTTTTTGCAGTCGTTTCACATACACTTGCATACATGATAAGTCAAAGTAGTTGTAAATATTTTCACATGAAACCTGGCTATTTAGAAATACTGTTTGTGCCACACACCAGAAGAAGGTTCTGGTTATCGATTGGTTAATTGAATTCTTCCTGTCTGTCTCCTGCAGCTATGACTTTACCCCACTAGATTCCTCAGCGGTGTATGTTCTGAGCAGCATGGCTCGTCAGCGGAGGGCCTCCTTGTCCAGTGGGGGTGCTGTCAGTCCAGACTGTGATAAACTCGAGCGCTCCAGCTCCCCTCACTCCTCTAGTAGCAAATCGAACAGGAGCCACAACTCAGGGATAGCCAGTGGTGCCACACCTACGAAATGCAAACGGCCAATGAATGCCTTCATGCTCTTTGCCAAGAAGTACAGGGTGGAGTACACACAGATGTATCCTGGGAAGGACAACAGGTGTGCAAATGTCACTGAAGTACAATATACTTACACATATTCCCAGTAACAGTACTGTGCATAAGTCTTTCGCCACCACTCATTTTTCTATATTTTGCTAGGAAAATATGAAAAAAGTGAAACAATTTATTGAAACGTGCAAACATAGTTGGAAATCCATAGATTATGTAAGGCAAAGACTGAGTCTGTACAATTCTAACAAGGCTGAAAGCCAATATTTGGTATGAAAATCTTTATTTTTCAATACAGACTGAACTCTTTCTTGTCATTTCTTTAGGTAGTCTTTAGGAATAGTCCTCCAGGCTTATTGAAGGACATTCAAGGCTCATCTTTGGATGTTGGCTGTTTTTTTTTTTTGTTTTTTTTTTTTTTTTTTCAAGATGATCCCACACTGCTTCAAGAATGTTGAGGTCAGACCTCTGGGGAGCCCAATCCATGACTGTTCGTGTTCTATTGTTTGTTTTTTCTATCCATGTATGCATGGCGGATCAAAATCTGACAGTACTTTTCATAATTTTATCAATTTTGACAAGATCTCCAAAAGCAGTGGCTAAAATGCAGCACCAAATCATGACAGAGCCTCCACCATACTTTACAGGTGGCTGTAGACACTCTCTGTTTTACCTCCTCCGTGCATATTGACGACAATTTGGGCCAGAACTTTTAAAGTTGGATCCATTAGATCTGTTGTCTCTGATTTTCAGTCTACTTCTACTTCTTCTGATTTGGCATACCTCAGCCTTTCTTCCTTGTTTCCCTTCCTTAATAATGGCTTCTTGACAGCCATTGAGATAATTTCTGATGAGGCTTCATTGAACAATAGACGGATCAAGTTAACAGCCAGAGCTTTGATCCATTTTTTTCAAGGACATGACTTTCAGATATTCTTCATTTGCTCAAGATGGATTTTCTTTCATTCATGACACTTTTTTGTCTTCCTTTTCTCCAGTTTCAAGTTTTTTGAGGTTGCTATTACCAATTTAAAATTGGTTCTTTGCTAAGTTGTCTGTTGTATGTAGACATAACACTGGTTCATCTCTGGAGTAAGGTGGGTTTTTTATGCTTGAATGGGTCATAAGTGAGCATTAATTGACTTGATAGACAAACAAAAAACCAACCAAACAAAAGAAAACATTCCTCTGGAAATGTTCAGGTACAGGTCAGCCAGTGTCCAAAGAAAAACTTTGACAGACTTTCAGAAAGCCTGGACAACTGTTGCTCAAGACAGCTTAAAAAATTACAAGTCTTATATTGCTGACATATGCTTGTTGATCAATACACTCATACAACTGGAAGCTCTTTGTTGTCTCATGAAATTAGACAACACCACCACAAAATGGCCATAAAAAAACAATTTTCAGCCACACAGAAGGGGTCTTAAAGTGTACGCTGTGTACACTTGTGAAAATGTCTAAACCTGCTAACCGCCTCTTTACCAATGGCCAACGCAGTTCGGTGTGAAAACGCTGCATGAGTGACTCAGACAAAATCAGTACCAGCAAACGTTTACCAGTTTCTAATTAGGTTTCTTATTGTCGTGGTTAGATGTTTCTTGGTTAGATTTTTTTTTAATTATTTAATTTTTATCAGACCTTTTGTTTTAATTTTTTTGTTATCTTAGGGTCAAAATTTATCCCTTTGGCTTGTTTGCCAAATGGTTTATTGTAACCCTAGGACAACGGAGGAACATGTGGAACAGTTTCACATGATTCAAAATGCCCACAGCTTTATGGTCGCTTTGTGTCTCCCTTCCCACGCTAACTTCCTCTGGCTCCTGATCTTTCAGCTCATTGTTCTTGATGATACTTGACTGTTTGTCCTACTTTAATATGTTTTTCAGAATAGAAAACTGCCAATTTTCTCATAGAGAATGACTGCAGAGCTAGAAAAGTGTGAATTAACTAATATTTTTGTGTTAGAGGTTGCTAAATGCTTCAAGCTAGAGCTTCCAAGCCCAAAGCAACACATGAAAAGTCCATGATATAGTGAATGAAGCCTTGTAGTTGAACACAAAGAGAATTCCTTATTGGCCACTGTAGCCCTGACAGCAAGGATAAAATAACACTCCAAGAAACCCAAAAAACAGCAGAGCCACTGAGGATCATGCTTCTGTATTGATAGAGAAGCAGTTCATTCAGTGGTGGGTTAGAATTTCTGATATGTAGATAAGCTGTGAACAAGTCGTAGTAAACCAGAAGGACTAAAACTCTATTCTCATTCAGGAGCCCAACCCGTGTATGCAGACACACGTCTCCCAGCACATTATAATGAAAGCTTTATTCTCCTCCCACAGCTGGCTTACCAGCTTTAATTGTTTCAAAGCAATAGTAAAACCAAGTGTAGCTGTTTTTATTTTCTTAGGTCAAAAGTTAGAGTGGACATGAAACATTAGATGTAGATGAGGCTAATTTACACCTTGGAGTCCTACTCTAAAATTCTGTCACAGATTTAACACTGACAGTGACTGAGAACTAACAGTGTTTAGATTAAATTCAATTCATTTTTTTTTTCTAAAGACATTTAGTTTCACTTCTTAATCAAACGTATGCGGGCCGCTTTTCTATATCTGGGACAAAAGGGCAAACGGGACGGTGTTAAAAGGAAAACAAAGACAGATGTCAAAAATCTGAAAAACTGAGTCTCGATTTGTCTCTAACCTTTCGCTCCAGAGCCATTAGTGTCATTCTGGGTGACAAGTGGAAGAAGATGAAGAGCGAGGAGAGGAGGATGTACACCATGGAGGCCAAGGCCCTGGCTGAAGAGCAGAAAAGGCTCAATCCAGACTGCTGGAAACGTAAAAGAACCAACTCTGTAAGGACCAAAATCAGAGAACGGCACTGATTTCTATTTCA
>VUQG01025182.1:0-12525 GCA_015106755.1 Etia nguti | reverse complement strand
GCACCTCCAGTATTCTCTACAGGGTTCTCTACACCCTGAAGAGGGTGCAAGCTGATACACTTTGGTCTATTTTTAATGTCTTTAACCTAGCAAAATAAAAGCCTGTTATTAATTTTCCAAACTCTGACTTAGATGTTTTATGCTATTTTTTGCTCACAATCTTCTCATTTTTCTTTTTGCTATTGTTCCCCTCCAATAGCGCTTGGGGTTTGAGGGATACAAATAATGCACCTCTTATTTCCTTTTCTTTCTTTTGCTTTTATTATATTGAGCAGTTGTCAGTTAAATCTTATTTTGAAACCTAAAGTGACTGGTGTATAACGGCTGGTCATGTTCAGCAAACATCCACCAGCTAATTAAGTGTAGAACAGATCCTGATTAACTGATGGCAACTTTGTCAGTGACAGTTTGAGCTGCAGTCCAATGAGAAGTGAAACAAATTTCCTTCTAATAAATGTACTTATATATTTAGCTTTAATAATTAAAGCTAAAAATAAAAAATAAATAACAAAGAGAAAAATGTATCACTGTCGTTTGAATAAACGCCAATAAGGTTTGTGTAAAAAAAGTCCAGAATAGTATAATGTAATCCACAAGGCTACTGGATCTTGAAGGACCTGTTGCTGCAAGCCGCCTGTTGTATGTGATTATTTGTGACATTGATGGCATAAGGACTGGAACCAGATAACAGATGCTTCTATCTAACCAGTCTGCTGGGCTACTAATGAATCACAAAGTCCTTGAATGCTAAGTGGCATTTGAGAAGTCCCAGGGTATGTGTGTTGTTTTTTTTTTTTTAAATTCTGAATGGTTTTCCCTGTGCACCTGCACTCTGACAGTTAAATGACTCTCCAAAGGCTGTCTAGTGTCTGGTTAGGGATTGCATGCTTTAATGAGGAAATGTTATGCAGTCACAAATGATGCACCATATCTACGGTTATGTTTGTCCAACATTTAAACGTATTTTCTGCCAGGTTGATTTGCTGTCAATCATGCTATCAACCTATCAATGGGAGTGACTGGTGAAATGCTAGAGATCTTTTATCTGAATAAGCAGCATCCTTTTGCCCCTTACAATTGACTTGCACACATCAGCTGTTGTCTGCCGTGATCAATTACCTCAGATTAAAGTGACAAGGCTACTGCACCTCTACAGCGAAGCATTTCCTGTGTTAGCCTCACTGCAAGGAGTGATGGTATGTCTCTGTCAGCAAATCTATCTCTTGAAATTCAAGCCTCTCAGCTGTGACACATGCTCAAAAAGCTACAGAGATGTGACTACGGTATGGAAGAGAGGTGTCAGCTATTGAATGACCCTCTCATATATTGGTGGAAAAGAATGAGGTGTCAGAACAAAAGTGGTAATAGACTGGAATATATTAAATGATGTGTAGTATCCGGCCAACTGGAACCAATTTTGCCCGTTTCTTTAAAGCTCGGTTGCCTAAGAATCAGTGTAAGAGAGCTCATACCTGAAGGAGGTTTGGGGTGTTTTACGAGATTATGCCATGAAGGGAAATAAAGATTTTTTTAAAAATGTAAACGAAGCTGTGTGAGCTAAAAAACATAATCTTTTATTTAAAATGTGAGTTTGGGGGTCAAATGGCAAAAGAAATGGTTTGTAACCTTTAATGTTGACTGCTGTTGAATTTCTGTGCTGTTATGTGGTGCTGATGTGTTTCTCTTTCTTTTTATAAGAAGGTCTGCATAGTGTGTTTTACTAAGGAGTGAGGGACAGTATAACCGGTGCTTGGATTGGAGCAGCACTCCACAGCTCAGACATGATTTGCTGCAAGCTTCATAGGGAGCCAAGCCAACATGGGGTTGCCATCTGGATAGAGGATTCATAAACTTCTCCACCTTACAACCACCCACACCTGTGTTCACTTGTAGCTCGTGTCATGTGCTTTGTGTGTGAGCTGCCTTTTATTTTGAACAGGTTTGTTTGAGATACTTTGAGAGCTTAGATGTTGGTTTGTTTGTTTCACTAAGGTTATCTTGTTTTTGAGTCTTTAGATAAATCTGAGTCCTGTACTACAACACAAGTTCAACCGTGCTGTGCAACACTCATTTCTTTATTCATTTCACTCAGAAAATGGGAAATTGATGCAGTTTTTTGGGATGTGCAAACATACACGGAAAGGCTCAAATTGAGCTTTTACAATTTAACTAACTTGGAAGTCAATATTTAGTATGACCACTGAAGTCTCTGAGGCAAAGTTACTTGTAATTTCTTTAGGTAGATTTCACGAATAGTTCTCCAGGCTTCTTGAAGGTCTTTCAAACAACTCTTCTTTCGATGGTGGCTGACTTTTATTCTGTTCTCTCCCAAGATGATCGCCCACTGCTTCAATAACGTTGAGGCCCAGTCTCTGGGGAAGCAAGACTACGACTGGAAGTGTTTCACTGTGCATTTTTCTATGCGGGTGTGCTTTTACTGCACTGACAATATGTTTTGGACCATTGTCATGCTGAAAAACGAAGCTGTTGCCAATCAGACACTTTCCAGATGGTACTGTGTGGTGGCTCAAGCTCTGACAGTACTTTTTGTGCATTCGCAGTTCTATCAGTTTTGACAAGATCTCCAACACCACTGCCTGAAATCCAGCCCGTAACCATGACAGGGCCTCCATTGTGTTTTACAGATAGGTGTAGACACTCACTGTTGTACTTCTCTCCTGACCTCTATCCTCCATACATATTGATAACGATTTTAATCAAAAATTTTAAATTTGGATTCATCACTCCATAAGACCTGCAGCCACTCATTTTTAGTACACTTCTTGTATAATTTGACATATTGCAGACTTTTCCCTTGCCTAAGAATTGCTTCCTGATATTTGGTGTAATTTTTTTTTTTTTTTTACCTATTTCTTCAGGACATGACTTTCAGATACTATTCATGCACCATAGTTTTTTAGGTCTTCCACTGCACTTTTGTGCAGTGTCCTCAAAATTTTTAATGACACACTCCATATGTAGTTCATTGGAAAACACCTTGTTGGTGGAAACATACTCATTACTTTACCCTGGATATATTTCCATGATCTGGCTTCATCTTGTCTAATATTGGCAATTAAGCTAAATTGACACACAGGGGATTAACAGCTCAAAAAGTCAAACTACAGTCTAGTTTCCCAACCTAGTTACAAGTGTGTTTACATGACGGGATGGCATTTACAGTATATAACCGGAAATATAGACAGGTCTACTGACAGCAGCATTGCTGATTTTACAAAGAAAGATAAAACTATAATATTACAAAATAGGAAGAATTATACATAGTTGTACATAACACAGGCTGAAAGCAACAAAGATACTTCAGCCAAAACAGTGGTGTGAGTGTGTGTCAAAATGAAGAGTATTAAAACTGCCTATATGTGTGTGAACGTTAAGCAGTTTTTTCAGTAAGACTGGAAAAGACCTACCATAATAAGAATATTCAATCTATTTGAAATCAAGAAGAAAAGCCAACAGAAATACTCACTGTTGTTCAACAGACTTATCATTATAAGACTTCTATCATTAAGAAAAGGGAAAATCTGGTGAATAATAATTGTTTTTTAATTAACTTAATGTTTAGATGTGCAGCTTTTATTGTTGGGTTGCAGCCCTGGTGGTCTTTAACAGTCTGAAAGCAAATATAGAATAAATATAAAAAACAGGAAAAAAGAATATGTATGTGCACTGTTTTAGGACCATAATATTTATAGAACAATAAAATTAATGGCAGCCAAAAGAAGAAAAAAAAAGCTCAAGAAATACAGTTGCTTCTAAGAGTCGGGGAAAGATAAAGACTGTAGACACTACAAAATAACTTCAGACCTTCACACACAGACATCCAGGGGATTTTCCAGGAATGGTGACATTATTTTCCAGAGACTTGATTGGTCAGTGGATGATGATTTAATATTTGTTGATCCTTAGTTAGGTCTATAGCATAAGTAACCACAGGGATATAGCATGGTAAAAAGCGAAGCCTGAAGTTAGCCAAAATCCGACTTTATAGGCCTCTTTGTGTCTGTCGCTTAGTCTTGGCTCACTCGTGTGTCAGTTTGTGCTCCTGTATTTGCAAAACTGTTGTTGAATATCTGGATGTTTATTTGTTATTGTTTTTTGTCAGAAGATGGAAGTTTTTCACGTTGCGTCTCAGCCTCCTTGGCAGGCCGTCATAAAAGATTAGCTGTCATAGACTATATCAAAATACTGTGCTCATTTCTTGCAAAGAAAGAAGAAAAAAAGACCGTTTTAATTACACACTCAATAGCTTTTAAAGTAAATAGTTGCTAAGTTGACCAAATCAAGTACTTTCACTACATTTACATATTGTATTTCTTTACCTTTTATACTTTTTTTTTATTGTGGATATTTGCTTTGAGCACAGATGTGTTCATAATTTGCCACAATTCATAAGCTTGACACTTCAAAGTGCACATGGTAAAGGAGAGAAAAAAAAACATTCTTTTATCCATTTCCTAAGCCTTTTAAGAGAAAAAAAATGTCACCACTTTATCTTATGCATTTGCATGTTGACACCACACCTAAGCTTCACCGCATCATCGTTATGGAAACATAATGCCTCTTGTGAATCTTATTTGTCTGACATTTCAAATAATTTCAAAGTACATCTACTTCCCTCCCCCTCTTTCTCTCCTTTTCTCTCTCATGCACACACAAACTCATCCTTCCACACCCTTCTCTCTAGTCTAGTAAATCTCATAGCATCGGCTGTGAAAGCTGCTGGGATCTGCTATTTTGTTCTCTTTGGGATTGCTGCCTCTTCCCACTTGATCCAAACAGTCAGCTTAGGGAGCTTGTGGCACACAGGCGCACAAGTTGCCAAGGAGCTGTCACAGAGATGTCCGCACAAAGGATTTCTGCTGCAGACTAGTGGAGTTTGATACACAGAACAGCGCTTTCCCTCGGTATTTTGAATGTACATAGCAGTAGGGGGTGATCCAATTGCAGCCCCGGGAAGCGTCGAATTTTACCAAAAACCCAGTTTAGTAACAAAATGACAGCTTGAGATGTAAATTGGTGTCGATGATGCACAAAATGCATCTTGACAATGCTGGCAACAGGACTAATTTAGAAAATAGTTGATAACTGGTGCCATGCAAACAGATTTCAGGCAACAGTAAAATATGGGAGTGAAGGTTGACAACATGGTTATCAAGTATTTTTTAAAAGCTAGTACTCTAGATAGGGTGGAGTGCAACAATGTGATTTGAAATACATTAAAAAATGCGACTGTTACTAAGTCTGTTCATAAGTTATAAGTCACAAGTTAGTATGTTCTGACTACTACTGGCACACAGTGTCATTCAGCTTGGACAGTTTTGGTTCAAGAGCTAAAAAAACTCCAGAGTGAATCTTCAACTGCTGTCCATCTAAAGACATCAGAGACTTGAGCGAGCCTCCATCTATAGACAGCACTCAATCAGTCTGAGCCTTCAAACTGACCTTGCTCTGCAATCATCTAGCTACAGGGGATTAGGCAATCACTCAAACTACCTGGAAAAGACTGTTTGTTCACATCCCACAACCTCCATCATATCACAGATATATGTCAAAGCCCTTTTTTTCTTTTAAGCCCTCGGCTTCATCAATAACTCGCTGATTAGGGAGCAACCCCAGAGTTTTAAAGAAACACATTAAGAGTGTCAATTGTTCATTTATGGCTTCCATTTTTTAGATAGAGGCAAGCCTATAGACTACTAATTGGACACTGTTGCTTGATTATATCTATTATACAATCAGGATAATGAGGAGCTTCACAAGAAAAATTCATTTTTGCCTGATTTTAGGAATGACATATAGAGGAGTTTCCAGTCTACTCATTACTGTACATATCTGCTTTTTCTTAGTCTTTTTTAATTGTCTTTGTCTTCAAAAGCAGCTCAGTTTAAAAAAAAAAAAAAAAAATTTCCTGTCAGAAGGAGGGTGCCATGGTTTCCCCACCTTCTCCCCCCAAAAGCATTATCAGGTCGCAGCGTGACAATTATTTCCCCCCTCAATCCAGCGGTTTTCATAGTTTGTTCTGTAATTGCAAACAAAATGATCAAAGAGAGATTATGATTGAAGGTTGCAGCGATGGTGTTCTGTCTATTGTTGCCTTTTTGGCATTGTTTGGTGTCCTTAATTGCCTCATGCAATAATCCATTCAGAATATTATTAATGCCGACTTCACCGAGGAAAATATGTTGAGAATCTTTTTAAAAATTGACTCTCAAAACATCAATGCTAGATTTTCTGTTTTGAGCATAAATACCTTGTGTATAAAATAACGTCCTTTGATGTCAGACTTGATGTGTGTCTGTGGCACTTGATTGGCAGTAAATGAAAAGTGTACTGTAGCTGTGCTTTTCATTCAATTCTTTTATTAAAGCACTTTCTCACTTGATGTATAGCATTCAACAAGGGATTACTGTATAGCTGAATTAAACCATATCAGGGTCATTTGTTTAGCAACACTATAGATTGACATAGTGAAGAAGCTTGTAGAATGAGAATAAAAGATAATGAAAATATATTCAACATCTCCATAAAAAAATATTTTGTTTTTGTTTCTGAATAGTCGTATTTTATTTGAAATGAACTTTCTTTTGTCTGAAGCCACTTCATCACAACTCAGTGACCCTCAGTAGGGAGAGTGAACTTGCACTTCCCGTCACAACACTCAATGACAAAACTCATGGATATGCATATTCATTAAACTCTGAAGCCAGCTGTTGGAAAGGAGCACCTAGAGCACCTACTCAATGTCAAGCCTTTACAAAAATGCTAATACTTCATTCGTGGTTTTATGTGGTGTGAGATGGTTCACTTGGAAAATGTATTCACTTGGTTCTGTCCTCATCGTTGCAACTGCTCTGAATTTCCTTTAAAAAATCAGTAAGATTATAAGGATATTTTTAAATAGAGCAGGTTGCTGGCTGTTGGTGTTGCTGGCTGTTTCCAGGTCTCAAAGAGAATGCTTCATGAAAAGAAAAAACCTCCTTGCTTTGGTTGCTAGCAAATTGCCATGCAGCAGTTTTCTCACTGTTTGCATGAAAGACGCAGACTTGTCTGTAATTATCGTTTAGTCGCTGCACTGTTGTGCTACTTAAAAAAACAAAACAAAAATGGAGCACATTCACCTTCAAAGTAAAAGTTGTGCAACGCATTTCAAAATGCTCAACTTTTACCTGGAAGACGAATGCTCACTAGTTTTACTATCAGTTGAATATCTAAGTATTACAGATGATTCGCCCAATAAAATGTCAGTGTTTTTCTTGATGTGACAGGGACTAGAAAAAAAGACTCCCATATTTCCCTGCTTCTCCCATATTAGCTTCTCTTCACTGGCTCTCTGTTAAATAGAGAATTGAATTTAAAAATCCTTCTCTTTGCATCCTTCACTCCTCTCTTTTCACTCCCTGGGTGTTTATACACCACTACTCCTTTTAATAATTAGTAATTATTAAACTCTGGCTCTTGTCCCACAATGTGTTTTTCCTCCTGTCTCTCTTTCCCTGCTCCTCTTTCCCCTGACCCCCAGTTGGTCGCAGCAGATGGCTGCACTGGCCTCAGCCTGGTTCTACATGAGGTTTCTTCCTGTTAAAAGGGAGTTTTTCTTTGCCACTATCACCAAGTTCTTGCTCATAAGGGGTTGTGTGATTGTTGAGGTTTCTTTTCAATATTGTATGGTCTTGATCTTACAATTTAAAGTGCCTTAAGGTGACTGTTGTTGTGAATTGGCACTATATAAATAAAAATGAACTGATGAAAAAAAAAAATAGAATGTCAGCAAGTACTTACTGTAACAGTGGACTAACTATATAGCTAAATACAAGGACTGCTTTCAAAGTACTTCTTCTTCAGCGCTCACCAAGTTCTTTGGCTAATTGTTTTCATGGGTTGAATTTAGCCTGTGGTGGGTAAATAACTGGCCATTACATACAAAGAATTTTTTGAAAATGCCTTACATTTCCAGTTTTCAAGGACAACATCTAGCATGTTTTCGTTTTAAAAATAACCCTTTTGTACATCAGGCTAGAGGCTAGAAAAATGGCATTCTGATGATTTATACATAGGCCTGGCACAAAGAAAGAACGATTTGAATTTATCAGTCTTCCATAACATGTTAGAGCTAATATATTGAAAATATTACTGCTGTGTGTTACCTCCAGTGTGACCGATTGTGGTATAAATGTATTTTTAAAATGCTCAAAATTCAAAAGAGGGGACGACCACCATGTCTGGTCTAATAACACAGGCAAGTTGACCAGGTGCAGGCTCAGCCAGGACTTTCAGATCAGCATGTATAAAAAATCACTTGGTTGACTGAATGTAATATGTTTAACCAGGTGTCTTGCCAACACTCCACCATAATTTTTCATGAATATTTTAATCCTCCTATAGATATTAAAAGTTAATCATGTCACACACTGCTCAAAGTCTTTTAATTCAGCTGATTTGATGTCATTAACATATTTTATTATATTTAAAAATCAAGAGATATGTGGTCCTCACAGCACAAACACTACAAACCTGCATATTTTACTTTTGATTCATTATGCACAATTTTCCACTAATACAGTTTTGTGTGCAGTGAGGTGTTTTCTTCAAGTTTTACTGCTTCTTTTGCTAAAATAAGCAGATAAATAAATATATTAAAATAAATGAATTCCTCCAGCATTTGCTATTGTCACCTAATAGTAAATAAGTTTTGGTAATAGGGCAGATATTTTTTTAACTGCAGAAAAAATAATATTTTACAGTTCTTCAGCCAGGAAGGACGTCCATGTAGAGCCCAGACAAGCAGCACAAAGGGTATGCTTTGATCTGATACAGTTTGCCTTGTTAAATTCTGAAATTTAACAAATCATCTGTGTTTGCCTTTATGTAAAAATCACTGCACACCACAGATTTATAGTATATGTTACAATCTATAAATGTGCTGTAACTAAGCAAAACTCTGACCAAACAGCCAAGGGGAATTTAATGCATGAAATGAGAGAGCCAGGAGTGACTTCTCAAGTCTAGATCCAAAACATTGCCTCTGCTCATCCCTGGACTAACTGCTATGTCAATGAATTGCTACAAATGAGAAGGATTTGCTTGCTGGCGGTCATTTTCGATCATCCTGCAGCATCTCTCTCACCTACTTTGTAGTGTTCTCAATAATAAAGCCTTGTTTCAGGAGCAAAAAAAAAAAGAAGCTGTCCTGTTCTTGCTTTATGTGATACATCCTGCATCCAATTATAGGCCATATTAGGCTAATTTTCTCACAGTGCTGCATTTGCATTCTGTATGAGACAGGCGACAAGGATGTCAGTCATTAATCATTGCGCAATGAGGGCTGTCAGAGCATTGTCATGCTTGTCAAATGTCTGCTCTCTAAACTCCCTCCAGTTATCAAATCCAGATCTCTGACCCACCTGCAAAGCTTGACAGAGCTGGAGGTGACCTCTTTCGAGCAGGTAAAAGCATGGAGTGGTGGAGGTGTATAAATGTGTGTGTTTATCTGGTTTCCCTGTCCTTCCTTTTACGCTTGCCCTACGCCAATCTCTCTTTGTATGTGTGTGTATGCGTGTGTGTGAGTGACTGTTTTGTCGAAAATCTCAATGACCTAATCACTGTGTTTGCTGCTTGTGTTTTTAGGCTTTTCGTAACCAGTAAATGAATAATGGGAAACTGAGTTTTAACAGAGGCTGGTGATTGTGTACAAACATAAAGAACAACCTAGTGATTAGATAGTGCCAAACAGTGCTATTTCAGCCATGGCAAAACAAAAAAAAATACAATTTGGGTTTTTGCAGCCAGGTGACACTAAATATATGCCAGAAGCACCAGATCTGAGAAAATGAATTGTTTGCACTATTCGAATCGGCTTTATGTCACCTCTCCTTTTTGGGTTCTCGAAATAACACCTTGATGTCCATTATCTGCACGCATAATTGCTATATTGATTTTCCTTGTTGCTTCTTTCTTTTCATCCCACCATGCTTTCACTTGCCATTGTGCCAAAGATGTTTTTGAAAGTAAAGGTTGATTGCCAAGTGTAATACTGTTTTGGAAGGACAAACTGTATCATTGCTTTTGCATATTTGGCCCTAATTACGACATACCACACACATTTAGTGTTACTGCAATCTGTTTTCACAAGCCCACTGTAGTATTTTTATTTTTTTATGTCCATTACATGTCATGGTAAGATACATAGATAGATGGATAGATACAACACAAAGTAAAGAGACAAAACAATCTATTAATGCTTTCACTATCAGTTTAGTAATACAGTAGCAATGCAACAACAAATAAAACATCTAACCCTGGAAACTGATTATATATTCAAACCTCAAACACACCCTGCGTTAACACTGTTGTTTTGTTTGATCTTCCGGATTTCAAAGAGGAGGGAGAGGCATCCTACCATCGGATAGACCCTGACAATAAACTCCATGGAGGAAGAGCTTCAGGGACTTGCTGCCTTAACTGCAGGAAAGCTGCATGTGTGCGGAACACGAACAGGCTTGTCAGGCTGCCCTGTGATACTGTCTTTAGATGCGCACAAAGAACTCGCAGTAAAAGCAGTTTCACTAAAGTACTTCCTTACTGCGAAAGGGGCACAGTGTGAACTTCATTTCTTTTCATTACTTATCAGGCAAGCCAACCCTTGAAACATCTTTTTTCTAGTAGGTGCCACAACCCTGAGAAAAGGAGCGCTAGTGATAGATGTTATTAATCAATTTAAGGGAAAAAAACACAAACATTTTTATTTTATTTATTTATTTATTTTTAACTACGTTGAAAAGTTTAGTCAAGCTGTGGATGTATGCGCTGTGTGGTCTGCATGATCTGAAACGCTTTACTCCAAACTAAAAACCTCAAACCCTTTCACAAGTCTTTCCATTAAATTTGCACAGCCAGAGTTTAACACATTTGTCCCTGGATCTCTGATGACTTTTGATTCTAATAATCCTCCATTCATTCCAGTCTCTCCTACCAGAGGGTCAAAATTTTAAATAACTCAGTAGGCATATTGCTAAATACTTACACAACGAATAACATTTCTATCATTAGCAGCTGCAGTTTGTGCTTCATACTAACTAGGAAATATTAGCATGTCGAGTGGCTAAACTTAAATGGTAACCTATAACATGCTAAGCATTTGGAGTACCATATGCACTGAAAAAAAAGGTTCAGAGAAAGTGTTTTCTCTGCAGAAATAAACAGAGTACCAGGCACTGAAAAAAGTCATTCATTTAAGCTATGACTGTACCAAGGAAGAAGAGGCCACAGTACATTAGAATTAAGTATGTATTAGATTATAATGCCCTGCATATAATTTACTGTTCACTTATACTTTCTTATTTTTCTTACTGTGTGGAATTGGGGGGATTGACTTTTAAAACAATAATAAATCCAGTATTTATATTACGGGTCATTAACAAGGCTGGTTATTATGATCACACTGAGCCACTGTCTCTAAGCTCCCATATAAAGAACTTTAATGACTTGGTTTATTTTAAAACAATGCAAATAATGTTTAACACTAAATGTCAGTACAGGAGCGTAAGTAGGTAATTCGAGAGATTTTTGTAATTTTACTTAAAAAAAAAAACTAAAAAGAGATTAAACAAAGATGTATTTCTCTTGTTTGGGTTAAATTGTGGACTAATGCTGGTACGTGCATCAAAATGTGCAATTCATTTGTGCTCTTCAAAGGAAGGCTCTACAAATATAGTTTTGAGGGTTACATCAGAATCAGAATCAGAATCAGAATCGTGTTTATTGGCCGTGTATATGCACAGACACATACAAGGAATTTGGTTCCGGTAGATGGTGACTCTCAAGCACAGCAATGTAACTCTCAACAATGTAAGCAGCACAATTCACCCACACACACACACACACACACGCGTGTGGATATATACATGTACACATGCATACACATACCTACACAAACATACACAAAGCTGTGTAACCAACCATAAATAGCCAATCTAAATCTTATATACATAAAATACAGGATGACAGAAATGAAATGAAGTGAAATGAATACCACAGAATGTACATAAGGTGCAGTTGCAGTCTGGCAGTGGGAGCAGTGTGACAGTTCAGCTGTTTAGGAGGGAGATGGCGAGGGGAAAGAAACTGTTCCTGTGTCGGGTGGTCCTGGTCTGCAGGCTTCTATACCGTCTGCCAGAGGGCAGCAGGTCAAAAAGACTGTGTCCAGGATGTGAGGGGTCTGTGATGATTTTCCCTGCCCGTTTCCTGGTTCTTGAGAGGTGCAGGTCTTGGATGGAGGGCAGGGGGGCGCCGATGATCTTTTCTGCTGCCCGTACAGTCCGCTGCAGTCTGCGCCTGTCCTGTTTAGTGGCCGCTCCATACCAGACTGTGATGGAGGAGCACAGGACAGACTCAATGACTGCAGTGTAGAACTGGATCAGCAGCTCCTGTGGAAGACTGTACTTCCCCAGTTGTCTCAGGAAGTACATCCTCTGCTGGGTCTTTTTGAGGATGGAGTTGATGTTGGTC
>VUQG01025171.1:0-15882 GCA_015106755.1 Etia nguti | reverse complement strand
ACACACACACACACACACACACACACACACACACACACACACAGAGAGAGTATATGCTGTATTTGATGATTTTTTGGGGGAGAAATGCAAAACATTTTGAACCAGCACAGAAAAGTGTATACTCTGACCCAATTTAATGTATGCATTAAGTCTCATCCTCTTCCATATATTTACCTTGTGACGCAGCTCAGTTCTTGTAAGATTTGCAGATTAACATCATCCTGTCAGGCCTCCAGCAAAACCACATTCATCCCTCGGGCCAACAAGGTTCTAGTTAACAGCACATTTTAGAAGTGGCAATAAACAGATGCTTCATCTATTAAACTATAAGTTTTGTATAAACATCGTCCTACAACTATGAAAGCATTGTCTAGCAACGTGCTAACTACAGAGGTATCGACACTGACTGCTTGACTTCTTTCAGTCAGACTGTGACACAGAGATAAATTCTCAGCCCTGTTCCTCTGCGGTGAAAATGGCTAAATTCAAAAATGTCCTTTGAATTTCTAAAAAGTCCTAACAAGACTTCTTACTCTTACAGTGTTTTCACACCTGTGGCGTTTAATCCCTTTCATTCAAACTCTAATTCATTACTGGACCAAAACAGCTGCACCAAGACCCTCTTCAGGAGGACTTGAAAATAAAAATTAAAACTAACCTCTGAACCTAAAAGTCACTGGATGTACAATGAACAAGGCAAAAGATATTACTGGCAAATATGGAGACAACAACAAGCTCAAATAAAACATGAATGCTTGGCTGCAATGCAGTTAACTAGTAGCGTGGAGTTATGAGAACTATGATGAACTCCATAATAAAAGATCACTTTTTCACTATTTGGGTGGTAGCATTAACTAAATTTGGCTGTTATAGTTGATAATCAATGATCTGCTCCGCTAATAACTGAACACCACTCTATATTCACTCAAACCACATTGCAATATACAAGCTTAACTCTTGACTGAGCAGCAGCAACTTGAAATTTGCTTGTTTCTGCAATAACTACAAAAGTACTGAAAGAAGGCATAAATATTGAGCTTGCACTGGCCCTTCACAGCAAGAATCCCTCGTGAGTTGGACTCTTCCAGTTGATAATGGATGAATGGACGGCTGCTCAGTGATAAATAATGAACGAACTGAGAACTCCTAATCATCCAACATGAACACCAAGGGTCGAGAGCTAGTTGTAAAGTCAGCCAGTACAGAGAGGATTATCCTGCTGCGTCGCTACAGGAGGTCTAGGTCATTATTAGCTGTCTGCCTCTGTTTCTTCCTAATGCAGTCTGAATCCCCCGGACAGCCATTCACAGTGTGTGTGCGTGTGTGTTTGTGTATGTGTCAACGGGGACAAACACGGTAACTCAATCACCCAGTCAGAGATGTGATCTGTCTTCGCTTGTGCCTCAGAAAGGGGTTAGAGTAAAGAGGGGTGTTGAAAGAATGTGTGTGTGTGAAAAAGATAATAAGGTCACCTACAGTTGAACAAAGACATTAAGGAAACTAATAAGGCAGGAGAGGCTGAAATAAAGAAGAGCTGATGAAGGAGATGCACAAATGCCAGAAGAGACCCCCAACAGACTTTAAACAGTTTATTAAGCTTCCATCCATCTTCTTACATTTATCAAGTTCAGAGTTTTTAGACTTACTTTGAGTCAAATTGATTTCCACCTATGTGTAAATGTTTTAATGTGCTTTTCTTCAAGGTAATTTAGTCTCTTATTTTGTGCATGTTGTCATTTTATGTGTCTTCGTTTTCATTATGCATCTAAAAGTCCTCCAGGGTTTGTGTGTGTGTGTGTGTGTGCTTTCTACATCCACCCATGTCATTTTGCATTTCTTTGTGGTCGCTTTTCATGTCTTCGTAAGGCCCTCGCATTTATTTTAAATCGTTTTCTTTTTGGCTGGAGCTGTAGCGAAGGAGAGGCTAATGTCGACGCTCCCTGACTTGCTCTCCCTGCTCCTCGACTCTGTTTCTGTTAAACTTTTGTGACACAAAGCGGATTTGTGAAATCCACTAGACTTTCATTGCAGCTTAGTGATGTGTGCATGCGCACACACATGGCTGGAGGTGTAAAGTCATTAAATTAGCATGTTTGATAAGCTATGCAGTGTCAGGACTGTAAATCACATGCATTAGCACATGTGAAAAAAAATCTCTTGTGAATTTTAAAGGATCTGCGCAGGCACTCGTTTGGTTTTAGAGAAAGTCTGTGCTTTGTATGTGAGTGAATTTGTGGCTTTCAGTGGATTAGCCTAGTTTAGGGCTGATGTTTTCATCACCCAGGCTCCTAAACTAAAAGAACCGCTTATGACATCACCATGCATCTCACAGTGCTTCTCCTCAGAGCTGTTTATCCAACTCTATATTTATCATCTCGCCACACTTCCAGAAACACATTCCAGCTCTTGTGCAGTCTGTTACATACATGCCATAAAGAGCACACGAGCACCTGGAAGCTTTCGTGAAGGAGGGTAAACCAGACGAAATCCTGTATAGTGTGTAAATATGTAGCATATTGGAAAGCAAATTGCCTCTGAGGGGATATTTTTCCTTATCTAATCTAAAATGTTCATGCTGAGATAGCACTATCAAAGTCTTGGGCTTCCTCTTCTTTAAACTTCTTCAAAGGGAAACTAGAGTGAAGGAGGCTCGTGGCAATGCCTGAGTTACTTTTTTTTTTCTTCTCCGTAAGAGAGGTTGGATCAGAGGATGCTTAATGGTTGAGCTGTACACTGGAATATTCAAAATTACCCCCAAATAATTTAATGTATCCATTCAAATATTCATTCAGAGAGGTCCAACATATATAATTCAATGAGACAGACCCGATTTAGTCACGATATATGTGTAATTAGCAGTTCTAGGTAACATATTTTGCATATATGTGCTGTCAGTGAGGAGTAGGAATCGAAGCATGTCTGCTTCTTATTGCTCGGAAATGACAAAGAGAAGCAAATACAGCTACTTAACCAAGAGTTTTCTTCATTTTCTTAAAAAGATTTATTTAAAAAAAAAATTTTTTACCAACAGTCTGGCAGCACATTGAGTGCATCAGAGCTTTCTTGGAACTGTAGTTCTGATAAACCCCTGATGTTGACAACACATTTTCCCGACAGATGGAAAGCTTTGAAAACAGTTAGGCTACAGTCAAACCAGCTTGTGTCAAAGTGGATCAAAGTCCTACAAGGTGAAGTCACCTTTTGGCCTTTCATATTTCAAACTCATTAGCCTTCAGAGCCAGAAACAGTGACAGAGAGGTTTTCTTTGTCGTCATCAAAGCCTGCTGCAGTGACCTCATTATCACACTCAAATTTCAAAGCTCTTCTGTAATGGGTTCATCGCAAGAACTATCTCGACCTATCATAAAAATCTGAATCAAAATGATGTCCTCCTGCGTAGCAAATAGGAATATCTGAATTACAGCTAAGGGAGAAAAAATTGGATCATTATTACATTTCAGTTTAATTCACTGTAAATATGCTGGAATAAGTTTACTGACCATAACAGTCATTCCTTAAACAAGCTGAACAACTGTGAAACACTTAAAATGACCCACATGAATTTTGCAGCCTGAGATTGTAGCTGCAAATTTCACCACAGATGTTGGCTTCAGCTGTACTACTGACCCCAATTAGCTGCTATCTCACAGTTGGGATCATTTATGTTAGCAGTGCACAAGTCCATTTACCTGGTAGTAGGGTGACAGCATATCAGGTTGTATTAATCGAGCAGTTTGTTGTTGCAGATAGAGAATAGATAGATAAACCCAGATTTATAAAATAAAAGGCCACCAGTGATGCACAGGTTGACAAAGTAAAAGATAACAATATCTGTGCGCTTCTTTTACCTTGTTACTTTCACACCCCAGCCTGATCAATGGACGGTCAGATGGCTGACTGTCCATTGGAATGATTCTCTCTGAGGTTCCTTGTTAAAAGGAAGTTCTTTCTTCCCACCATTACCTAGTGCCTGCTCATACGGGATCATCTCATTGTTGGGGTTTTCTCATTAATACTGTAGAATCTTTACCTGACAGTATAAAGCACCTTGGGGTGACCGTCATTGTGATTTGGTGCTATATAAATAAAACTGAAGAAAATTTAAAGGATTTTATGAAACAGGGAAAGCCAGCCAAAGACACAGACCGACAATGTGCACCAAAACAGCAAAGCAATGACGCAATCAAGAATAACCAGACTTTCCAAGATTTTAGTGTCGGTCCTCTTCATTTCGCTGTCTGTAAACATCTCCCAGTAATATGTCTGAAAAGCGTTGTTTATTGAACAGCTTCTGAGGGAACTGCAACAACTACTATTTTATCTCAAATCCTTACATGCATGACAATTTAACTTTGACTTACTGTATCATAGTTGCTCAACAATCTTACTTTTAGATAGAAACGCAACCAGAATAAAACCAGTTGAGTTGAATCCCCAGGTGCAAAGAGACACATTGAGAGATTGCAACATGCTGGCAATCTGTCTGCATTTCTAAGTTAGTAATTACTTGCAAACCTTCGCCAATTTGTCGGAGAGTGATTAAACTGAGTCCAAATGTTTGGAGATAGCTAGCCTCCCACCAGGTGACCTGTACAATTGCTTCGTAATCAAACATGGTCACCCAGAGTTGAGGGTGTTGCACGCCTAGCTGCTGTAACTACTTGTGAACATTTGACAGGCACAACTAATAAATTAGGTGCAATCATCTATTCTACTTTTACTCTAGGGTGAACAAGTCATTAGGCTCTAAAGGAACTTGGTGAGGTTTAAAGATCATAGGCTAAAATTCAAAATTTTAAATGTATAAAGCATGTTTTAAAGAAGTATTTGCTACCTTAATAAGACATGTAACACCATAGGGTTTTTCTTTTACAACATCTGGGTCGGGATGTGTTTATTACTGATTACAATGGATGATTGCAGCCGACTGGTGATATCACAATCTACCCCTGATGTGTATGAAACTGAGATCAAATTATGAAGAACATTTATTGTCTTATAACATCTGAACTGAGTGTGTGAAAGAAATGTTTAATACAGATGACACTTATTTAACTTTTGAGGCTATTTTTTGTGAGATTGCTAATGAGGCCTCCCCAAAGGATTGGAGTGTTTTGAAAATGAAGACAGAGAACAATGATCCAGGCCACATCTGCGATACAAAGGCAGATGTTTTTTTTTAATATGCAGACTTAACATCTCCCAACGGGCTCCAGTGCAGACACACCATAAAGAGCTGACTCTAACTTAATGTAAAAAATAGTATTTCTTTACAATAATATTTGCTTGACTTTATATTTGAGATGTCTTTAAATAGCGATTCTCATTATTCCTGTCACACATACCTCTGGTAGTTTTCACACCCAAACACAGCTTCACACAGAGACGCTTCCACCATATGTCATGTCCGTACAGTGTACAGTATGATGCTGGTGTAATGCTGTGAATGGGATGTGTCATATTTCACCAGCTTTTGTTAAGAGGAAGTTGAAAATGCATTAAATAAGCAGATGCATGCACAAACAAAGAGCTCGTTTGCATGCTGCGAGCCCTTAAGTTATACGATCATTATTAGTCCTTAGTGGGCCATTGTAATGTCTGTAGTGACACTTGATGCAGAGACACAGTCAGCCAAAGCACACATAGACTTTCTCTCATATGGAATAATGATCTGAATTTTACATCATCACCATAAAGGTTTATCGGAAATATAATCAATAGTGTATGAATTTCATTATCTTTGTCATTGCTAATGTAATCACACGATAGCCCGAGAGAACTGCAGCACAATCCTTTATCATCATAATCATCATCGTAATTGTTATTGATGTGAGTGGATGGATATTTAAAGCACAGCGAACCACTCGTCTTCTGGAACATCATTTGGTGGGAGGATACGTTGTGAAAACTGTAATACTCCAATTACAGTGGTGAACAGACTCTGCTGGTGTCTTATAAAAAGATTAAACATGACATGCCTATAAGTGTTTTCTGGATTTTATGTGTGAAATAAAGCTATTTCAGTATGTTTGAAGTGGACAGCTGAATATTTAAAACTTTGGAAATTCTAAAAGAAAAAAGTTGTAAAAAAACTTGCTGTAGAGAGACCTGTTTTATTGGAATTTAAGGAATAAATTCCAATAAATTGTCACTTGCCTTAAGTCAAGTGACAATTATCATCAAAGCTCGTTTATGACAATTACAGGGTCACCTGGGTTTTCATCAGAGGTATCCCTCTGAGGTAACTTAGCGGTGACTTAGGAGGAGCTTTCAGTCCTCTCTGCATTTTTCTTGTAAAAGTCTAGTATGAGACTAACTATAAGCATCTTCATCGGCCAGTGAACATTCAAGCTCATCAAAGCCATATGTGACTGATTTTGCTGTCGCCCATACCCAAGAGTTGACCAAGCTTGCCATTGAGCTGGATGATTTCAACTAATTACCTTCAAGAGTTAGTACTCTTAGCTGACCTCCAAGTATTTAGAGTCTGCCTTCCCAACCAACATCTGACCTGTTCCAGAATGCTACGACCCATCAGATATTCAACTGCACTGATTTTAAGCCTCCTATGTTCCCTGCATCCTGTCTTGAATCATATTTTCACTTCACTAACCTCGCAGTTGCAGACCCTGCTTGCAGTACACCTCAAAGACTTCACTGGCTTTTGCAGTAGTCTCCTTCTGAGCTGCTAACCCAGCTACTGTGCTTCATTGTATCAAAAGCTCTATAAGTTATCTCTATATAAGTACATTTTGTAAAACCCATTGCTCTAAAATATTTTTGTTGTTGTAAACTGGTTCTTATATAGTTATTTTTTACTCTACCTGAAGCACTCAAAGTGCTTTATATCACTTGCCTCATTCACCGATTGACACAACCACCTTTTTCTATCCTTTTCAATGCAAGTGCTTTCTATCCAACATTCATACTCCAGTAGATGGAGCCACTTGGTGTTAGTATTTTGCCCAAGGATATTTGGCATGCAGACTGGAGCAGCGAGGGATCAAATCACTAACCCAGATGACACGCTCTACTCCTGAGTTACAGCCACCCAATTGTACAAGCACATCTTTAAAACATGGACAGGTTTTGCTTAGTTTGTCTGAGTTCATATTGAAACTGAAAAGTTATGCCCAGGAGAACTTCTATAGATGGGTGTAATATAGGACATGAGTCAAATTTGCATTCAGTACATTTCTATTCAAGTTACAGTACGTACAGTACATTTCTAACCCTGTAAGAAATGTTTTTTTTTTTTTTTTACCTTTCTCAATTCAATGCAGAATCCTAGTTATGGAAGCTGTTTAAGACAAACGGGTCAGCCAAGTCACCTCTAAAACTCTGTCAACTGTTCATCTGTACTGCATGGCTGTCTGCTCTTTACCTCTGCTGTCAATAGATGTCAACGTCTATTATACTGGAGGAAGCTGTAAAACTTTGTAAAACTCTTAAGTTTGATATGAGTCGATGAGTCAGTGAAGTTCACTTTTGTTTAATCACATTGCAACTTAGCTGGGTTTTTGACACATGCTGAACTTTTCTGTTAGTAAGTGCTGCTGCTTTTGCCACTGTTAGCAGCTGTTAGCTGCTGTTAGCATATGTTAGTGTAACTTTCTTTGAAGTGGATATCATTGTTGGACACATTGAACTGTCATACAATGTGATAATGTAATTAAACTGGTTGTCTGAGGAACACTGGAGGATCACATGTCTAATCTCCTGACAATATCTAATTATGACAATATGGGGAATGAATAAACATGTTTATGCATGCTTCCATGTGTTAGAGCCCTGACTTCAGTTCAGGACTCGATGCTTGGGGTGAGGAGGAAGAGGATGAGGTAGAAATGAGGGAGGAGAGAGAGTTGTCTTGAAGAGGAGGAGGAGAAAGACATAATGCGAAACAGAGGATGAAAATATACAAGTAGAAATGTTCAGTAGTTATATAAAGTTGGAAAGAGCCATTTGTGATCTTATAACGTAACTTATAATGTGTACTATGTATGCGTCCAGTCTTTAGCCACATACATAAACCCAATTGGGCAGAATGGCGATGTCCATCTTAGATACTGTATTCAAGATGGCGTGGCAACATGGTGGCTTCTACAAACCCATAATTGCTCTTATGTATTTTTAATGGATTAATTCTGTTTTTATAAAATACCAGTTTGTTGGAAGATGTAGTTACTCATGAACCAATGTATATTTATGAGTACAAAATTCTCTTTTTTTGAATTAAATAACCTCAAAAAACAACTGACTGTACCTTTTTAAGAGAAACTATGCAGCAGTCATGAAACCAAAATGTGAACACAAACAGAAACACAGACGATTCCCATACATCTGTCTTCTGACTCACCAGTCAGCACTCTCACAAATCAGCAGCCGTGCATCTAGGTTTCTTGTGCAAAACTGAAGACTGCTGTTGTCAGGAGGTTTCTTTCATTCGGTGCCTGCAGTTGAACCACAGTGTGCTGCAGCTAACTACAGAGATGATGCCCAACAAAATAATTACACGCACGAAAAGTAAAGGTTTTCATTTCCATAAAAGTCACAAGTCGTGAGAAGACATTTCTGTTAAACAGGTTTGTTTCTGGCATAGCAATTAGCAGCATTTCACATCATTAGGGCAAAAATAAGTCTCGTATAACAGCATAATTGTGGGAGCCATTCCCCACGTACATTGCTGCTGACTGTCAGTGTGGGAGACAAGAGGTGGAATCCTATAAGTGTGGTGTTGGGACTTAGAGAGTGATTATATTTGACATCCTGCTAACAATTCCCCTGGTGGTGAAAGCATTTAAAGGTACAAATAGCTAGATGTTTCACTTTAAGCTGGGGGCATATAACACAATAATAGCATCAGCTGTCAGCCGTGAAGACACTGTGGGGGAAAGCGAGCTTTCAGCTTGGTGGAAGAGCTCTTGAATCAATGGAGGCTAAGGCACGAAGATGAGAAAACAGAAAAGAACATAGGCGCTATGGGATGAGGAAGGACTGGGTGAAAAGAAGGTGCCTTTCAGTTTAATTAGTGTTGCCAAATTAATTAGCAGCAGGATGTGAATTAATTAGTGTTCCACAGGCAGTTTAAAGGCAGTGCCATAAGGAGCCACTGTAGAGGTCCCATAAGACTTCACAGTTTGTTGCAGCCCAAACATTATCCTATTAATTAGCAATTAAATGCTTCTAGCACCCTTCTTTCCATCAATTTCTGTCTGTGTTTTCTCTGTAATTTTTGCCTGTGCTTTGTCTTTATTGCACCTAAGAAAAATAAATTTGATATAGATGTTAATAGAGACATTTTGTAATTAAACTATGTTGCCCGTCTGTGCTATTAACGGGTCTTGTTTTATGTTTCTTCTTTGTGCATCCACCCAAATTATCCCCCTAAGGACATTCTAAGGACCAACAAGGCTACAAAGGTTTTTTCTAAGTATTTCTGTCTCGAGATTAAACCTGGAATGAAAAAGACGAAGAAACAGAACATTGCTTGACATCCTCATTGATTTTTAAAAGCTATCTCATTCCCCGTGCTCTCACTCTGGTACTTTCTGCTGACTGCTTTACAGCCAGCATAACCAGGTTGATATAGATGAATGGGTCAGTGCACAATGAATTGGCTGGTTCAGAAAATGGTTACTGCTTTGCTTTTTCGGCAAAAAAAGATTAAGGACCCCAGTGTCGAATGCATTGATGCTGAGGACTCAATTCAGTCATATCGTTTTATGTGATTCATTGAACTGAAGGAGCATCATGGGGCTCTCCACACTGATAGGCATGTCTCATAGAAGTAGTAGAGTGGGAGTTTTGTAGGTTTTGTATCACCTATCAATTTCTTCTTCTCTCTCTTGTTTATGACATAGCATTCAATATTTAAAAATGTAGAAAAGATTGCCTACATAAAAATATTTCAAAAGGAGTAATAAAAAAACCATACCCCTTTCTCGATAATCTTTAACCAGGTGTTTCTAATCAAATGCGCTTGATTGAGTGATCAACAGCAATGTCTAGCCTCAGACTCTACAGGGCTCAGTTAGCATGTTAAATGTTAAATTCACAACACCACAGTTAGAAAAAGACTGAACAAGTGTGGCTCATTTGGAAGGGTTGGAGGGAGAAAGCCTCTTCTCTCTGTGGCTTACATGACGATATGGCTTTATCAATGGCTTAATCCTGAAGGTCGACACAATCAAGTGACCTCATCGTCAAAAAATGCAAAAATAATCCTCACATCTGACTGACTACACAGCTGAAACTGTCATGAACCGTTCCTGTGCACATGCATCAGCATAACAGCAAGATCTGCTTTTTGGTTTTGACTGTTTTGGGGAATGGGCAGATTATTGACGTCTTTGCCATTATGTAATTCTTTTTTCCTATTCAAGATTAACATGTGAGGTTAATATTTAAGAAGTGTTTGTGTTATTTAAGAAAGTACAGACGGGCCTGATGGGAATGCCATTAGTTTTGCCAGGTGGCTCTGCAGAGCAAACCGCAGCTGAAGTATCTTCCATGTTTGGGTCGGTGAGCTGAATCTATCATCTCTCTTCCTGACTCAACCTGAGGAAGCAGTGCACCCTCTGCCCTCCAGGCCAAGACGTGATTGGTGGCCTTCAGGTAACCACGGAAACCAAGACAATAGAAAAAAAAGAAAAAAGATGTGTTGTCCAGCTTTAGTCTTTTGTTTTTGTAACATTTACTGATCACAAATAAAATGATACATGAAACTTTTGTTTCCCTTTATGTTATTTACGTATAAATAGATTCAAAAAAAATATTTAAGCAAAAAGATAGAGATGGAAAAATTATATTTATCGGAGCCACCTGTTCCAAACACTCTTCAAATCATTATTGTTATTAAAAAAGAGGAAAGCAAAGCAACAGCTTCCCAACATGCAGCTTACCTCAGCCTCAGGCTACATGTCGTCTTGTTGTAGACAGCTCCAAGATGAAAGAGAAACGCTGGTAGTGAGCTAACTAAGCAGGATGTTAGGAATGCATTTCTGCCTCAAGGCATAAAGTTGCGGTATTGTTGCTTTCAAGTCTGGCAACTCACTGCTGATTTTGGAGTCAAAAACAGTCGAAAGCAGGTGGCTTTTGTTAATTTTTCTCAACTGCGATATATTTGTAAAATGTCAGCAGGCTTTCTCTCAAACGTTTGTCTAGCTTGTCAAAAAAGCAGCTGGTTTTGTTTGCTCTGTCAAAAAAATCTAAGAGAAAATGGAAAGATACAGCATTACAGTTAATGAGCCTCCGTTGGCATTGATTGGTTCATCAACAAAATCAGGCGTGCTGCTTTAAGACACAACACTATTACATAAAAGCCCTCCAGTGACAACACTGAGTACTTGCTACAGCTCTCACTGGTTGTGTAGCATCAGGCTGTGGCTGACCATTGATTCCTCCGACTGCTGTGAAGTCATTCTCACACAACTGCCACCAAGCCATTGACTACAGCAGCCGCTGATCAATGTTAATGACACTGCATATGAATCATGATACAACTTTTGCACAACCACTATACAGTATGTTGTTTATTTAGATGTGTTAGTGTGCAAAAGCTTTGATCCATGCCTCATTTCTTTAAATTTAGCCGGGAACGTAGAAACCATGTTTTGTGATTTATTGAAAAATGTGGAAACATTTATTCTTCAACAAAGTCTGAAATTTCTTGGGCTAGCTTTGCTCATTTCTTTAAGTAGTTTTCACGAATAGTTCTCCAGACTTCTTGAAGGACATTCAAAGCTCTTAATCGGATGTTTCTGCCTTGTGTTCTGTTCTCTGTCAACATGATCCCACACTGCTTCGATAATGTTGAAGTCCAGGCCCTGGGAAGGCCAATCCATGACTGATAGTGTTCCATTGTGTGCTTTTCTATCCATGTATCCATTGGCAGTGCATTTGTGGTCATTTTCATACTGAAAAATGAAGCTATTACCAATCAGAAGCTTTCCAGATGGTATTGCATCGTGGATCAAAATCTGATGGTATTTTTCTGCATTCCTAATTCTATCAGTTTTAACAAAATCCTCACCACTGTGTGTTCATCTGCTGTAGATATTGTCTTAGGCCTGACACTTTTTCTTTTGTAAATGGCCTGTATTTGTATAGCGCTTTACTTAGTCCCTAAGACCCCCAAAGCGCTTTACACTACATTCAGTCATTCACCCATTCACTCTCACATTCACACACTGGTGATGGCAAGCTACATTGTAGCCACAGCTGCCCTGGGGCGCACTGACAGAGGCGAGGCTGCCGGACACTGGCGCCACCAGGCCCTCTGACCACCACCAGTACCTTTTGTGGCAGTGGCAACTACAAATTGGCTTGATTTAAAGGTAGACATACTCACAGTAGCATCAAGTAGATTCCTATGAGCTACAGTAGACTGAAGCGAGGCTACTGGCTTTTTCACAAAGGCGGGAAAAAAACCCTATCAGTGGTTATATCGTCCCAGCCGCAGTTGTTTGTCCTGAAAATACGTGACAAAGTCATATAAAGAACAAACAACATATCTTCATGCAAGGGTAATGTGGAGTAATATGGAAATATGGAATCCTCATTAGAAGATTTTGATGAGATGCAGAGAGGCCAGGCCACCAAATCTGTGAGATTGGAGGGGATGATAATAATACTGTACTGGAGTCAGCAATAAATCACACTTTGATAAGGTCAGCATCTGAATAATGTTCATAATAATGAGTTCCAGCCACAAGACAGAGCCTGTGGACATTTCCTTTGCAGACTAAAATTGTTGGAGTGGAGCTGTTACACAGCGAGTATGGGACGTTTGTATATGTGTTGTAGGTGTTTGTATGTGTTGGATTTATATGTGAATAACTGAGCAACAGTGCGCTGCAAAAAGGTTTAGTGAGAAAGCTCAGTTTGGCAAGGCATCCGCCTTTTCCAGCCCCCATAGCCAGAAAACAATAGCTCCTCTGCTAAATATAGAACGTCTGCAATTTACCTCGCCCTTCTTTCTCTCTTCATCCCACCTCTCTCTAACACTCTCTTATCTCTCGAACATATAACACAATCTTTCCTTCTTGCAATCTCACATCCTTTTAGCTTTTCTGGAGGTATGGCTCCAGGGACGCTCGGTCTGAATCCTACACTTTGATCCTTTTGGATTGCTGTGAAATTTGTTTCGACTTCTGTGGTCACATGGGGATCAATCTAGATGACTGTGGTGATTCACTGACTTGTCTGCTCTCTTATATTCTACTGTAGTTCATAACTAAAACCCTCAAAAAGTACTACTTATTAAACTAATCAACAGTAATTTATAATCATATGATTGAGCACGTTTTATAAGGTCATGATAAACAATCACTGTCCTTGAATTCTCAGATGTGAAAATGATTTTTGCTATCTTGTGGATTTTTGGTCAAAAAAAGCAAGCTACAGTACGCAAAGTTTTTTCTTTCATATTGTTGGACATATTATGGATAAAACCATTTTTTTTTTCAACTAAAATGAAAATGGATATTTTACATTACATAACATACACATGCAACAGTTGGGGAACAACCATAATCTAAGGAGCTTGGAAAAAAAGCGACTGGATTTCTTTAAGTTTCTGAAAGACGTCTCACCTCTCATCCGAATGGTGGAGACTCCCAGGTATTTAATCTGTAGTGGGAGTTGTCCCTTAAGAAGGTGGCTAACCCACTTTTGGTCATTTGCCTCTTAACATGAGCCAAGGTGTGAAAAAGGGTGTGGGTCATTATCAGCAGAGGTTTAGGTTGAAACCTTGCTAATCTTCTCTGCATCATATCCAGTTTAGCGTACGCACTTGCTGAAGCAAGACCTTGCCTCAACCTATCATGTGACTTATTGAGATCAACTGACGCGAGATTTGAGTGGGCGTAAAGGCGTCTGGGAAGGGATCTCAAAACTGGATTGTAGGTGGCAGACAGTTGGTGATGCAAGCCACCCCCTCTGTTTAAAGATGGTCGTTCACAGCGAACATAGATGATTTCTTTCACTCCTATGTGTTTGGGAGTTTTGCCCTTGGGATGAACCAGTTTTTGTCAGAGTGTGTGGCTGGGTCTAAGTGCATTGGGATGCAATGCTACAATACAATGCTGTTCCGTTTGTCCTTCTGTTTTTCCCTAGTTGGTGTCTGACCTTCTTACTATGCATTTTTGCTGATTTGATGAAAGCCCATTTGGGATAACCACATATTTTAACAGGTTTTTTTGTTGTTGTTGTTGTTGGTTTTTTTTTTTTACATGTGTGTGTTCCTTTTCTTTCGCTTCTGGCTTAGAGGGAACGTTTTCTGCCCGGTGTTGCAGGGTCCTGATTGCTCCAAGTTTGTGTTCCAGAGGGTGGTGGGAGTCAAAAAGTAGGTACTGGTCTGTGTGTGTGGCTTTTCTTTTCAAGCTTCTTAGATTACTATGATGACCTGGATAACTGAGAACCTACACAGACATATAACCATAGAAGACAGACCGTGATGTCACCCACTGCTTTGTGAAGTTTTTCTGAAGCCACAAACTGAGTGTTTCTGCAGTTGCTAACTTGATTGTAAAAAACTCGGATTTACAAGAAGAGGCGGGAAACTGACTGTGAAATTGCATACTCACTAGCTAACAACTTATCAGTCTCATGTTTTTAGCCAGTGAATGTGTGTGTTTCATACCACACACCACATCCTCCATTTTGAAATATAGTATTACAAAGATTTACAAAACAAACTTCATTTTTTAATAAATATTACTCAATATAAGTGACTGGGCCCAAGACTCATCAGGAAAGTGTTTACAGAGATGAGAGAAGTCAGAAAGCCTTTTTCCAATAGACCTTTATAGAGCAGAAATTATTTTTACAACCACAGCTATCGCCCCCTGGTGGTGGTCAGATGAAATGCAGATTTAAGGCACTTCTGCGTTGGCTTCGTTTTTAAAACCTGGAGTGTTTTATACTGTCTAAGGGAACAAGCTGTTTGCATAACATTAGCATAAGTCAAACTTGTTAGCGAACATGTTTTTAGCATTTATAGAGGAATGAGTTAAAGTTTACTAGCTTTCTTTCTGCTAACCTTTAAGCATTAAAGCATCCCTGACCAGAGGTAAGTCAGGGAGTGACATACCTCTGGTCACTCCCTGACTCTTGGTGGCGCTGTCACTTGGTGTTTGCTCTCTCTGCGGTAGAGTATCACTTCCTGTTCCTGCTCAAACAGAGTGGTGTTTTTGAGTAGCTTATCTGCTTAGCAATTTAATTAAAAACTTTTAGATACATTCTATTTTCATAGTATAATCTTCACGTGCTTCATCCGAAGCACACTTTCTGTGTACTCACTACCTAACTTATAACATAAGTATTCACTCACTGTCTTTACTGTTTCGCTAGCTTAGCTTAGCTCGTAGCCAACTCGCTAGCAGCATGTCCTCTTCACCTGTCCCTCCTGCACTTTCCTGCTCATTGTGTCAGATGTTTAGTTACTCCTCGGCCTCCTTTAGCAGTAATGATACTTGTAACAAATGTAGCATATTTGCAGCTCTGGAGGCCAGGATTACTGAATTGGAGACTCGGCTTTGCACCCTTCATTCACCCGTAGCTAGCCAGGCCCCTGTAGCTGGTGCAGCCGAAGATAGCGTAGGCCCCACTAGCTGTTCCCCGGCAGACCCCAAGCAGCTGGGGAAAGAGGGCAGTTGGGTGACGGTGAGGAGGAAGCATAGTCTTAAACAGAAGCCCCAGGTACACCACCAACCTGTTCATGTGTCTATCCGTTTTTCCCCACTCGGCGACACACCCGCCGGGGGTCAAACTCTGGTAATTGGCGATTCTGTTCTCAGACATGTGAAGCTAGAGACACCGGCAACCATAGTCAATTGTCTTCCAGGGGCCAGAGCAGGCGACATTGAAGGAAATTTAAAA
>VUQG01025169.1:31886-53905 GCA_015106755.1 Etia nguti | reverse complement strand
GAAAGACAAAACTCCAAAAACACAAACTTAACAATGTGGTGTATGCTGTACAGTGTAGCGAGGAATGCCCAGACCTCTACATTGGAGAGACCAAACAGCCACTTCATAAGCGTATGACACAACATAGAAGAGCCACCTCCACGGGACAAGACTCAGCGGTCCATCTGCACCTAAAGGACAAAGGTCACTCTTTCGAGGATGCCAATGTTCACATTTTGGACAGAGAGGACAGATGGTTTGAAAGAGGAGTAAAAGAAGCCATTTATGTCCACTGTGAGCGACCATCTTTGAACAGAGGCGGTGGTTTATGACACCAACTGTCTGCCATCTGTAATCCAGTTTTGAGATCCCTTCCCAGACGCCTTAACGCCCACTCACATCCTGGGCCATCTGACCTCAGGAAATCACATAATAGGGTGGGGCTAGGTTTCGCAATGAGCTCACCCGAAACCTTGGGTGATTGTGACCTACACCCATTTTCACACCTTGGCTCATGTGATTAGGTAGAGGATCATTAGGGGGTCCATTGTCCCTCTCGGTGGGTACTCCCACAGAGCTTAAATCTGGGACTCTCCACCACTCTCCACCATTTGACCCTAGAACTGAAGAAGCTTCTCGGATGAGAGGTGAAACGTCTTCAAGCAACTTAAAGAAGTCCAGACGCTTTTCTTTCCAAGCTCCTTAGATCAGTCCAAGAGCACATATACTGCGCATCCAGGAGGTCACAAAAGAACCCAGAACAACATCTGAAGAACTGCAGGCCTCACTTGCTTCAGTTAAGGTCAGAGGTAATGGGTTAAGGTGATGGGAATGGGATGGTCTGGAGCTGCTTTGATGCTTCTGAGCGACTTGCTGTAGTTAATGGAACCATGAATTCTGCTCTCTACCAGAACATCCTGAAGGAGAATGTCCAGCAATCAGTTTGTGCCTTAAAACTCAAACACACTTGAGTTATGCAACAAACACACTAGCATTTTGGATCCTTTTCCTGCTCCTAAATGGTAAATTGACTGGTTCTTATATAGCGCTTTTCTACTCTATTTGATCACTCAAAGCGCTTTACACAACGTCATTCACCCATTTAAGCAAGCACTTTTTGCTATGCTTTTTCTATCTACCATTCACACACATTCATACTCCGATGGATGCATCGGAGAGCAACTTGGGGTTAGTATCTTGCTCAAGGATATGTGGCATGTAGACTAAAGCAGCCAGGGATAGAACCACCAATCTTCCGATTACCAAATGACCTGCTCTAGCTCCTGAGCTACAGCCACCCCAAATGGCCTCGTCAAAGTGGGAACTGACCTTGTCAAAGTCCAGACTGAAATCCTATTGAGATGCTTTAGAGTGATGTGAAACAGGCTGTTAACGCTTAATAAAACCTATGTTTTTGAACAGGCGTAACTAACAAAATGGCCAGTGAATGTCAGTTTTCCCAAATTCATTGAAGTTGCCATATCTGTCCAAAAGCATAAAAAATAACATTTATTCACAATGTTACCACATGATCATTTTTAGCACACTATAGATATAGATTATTGTCAGCCAATACAAGGTTACCTGTGTATTGGCTGACACTAGTAGAAGATAAACTGCTTTTCATGTTGTCTAACACCCTAGTTCAAGCATATGCTCAGAAATATCTCAACACTGGTGCATGTTACACAAATGTAACCTAACAATTAAGAAAGCAGCCTGATCACAGACATATGTGGACAGTTTCCCTCTAAGTGAGGCACAATGGCTGATGACACGTCTTGAACCTGTCATTATGTTTCTTCAGGTGCAAGGTGAATCCAAGCCCTTAATGAAAGGCCAGAGGGTGGAATACCGAGGTGTGTTGGGCACCATCTTCACCATGGTGAAGACAGAGGGGCCGAGAAGTCTGTACAGTGGGCTGGTGGCAGGACTGCACAGACAGATGAGCTTCGCCTCAGTCCGCATCGGAATGTACGACACCATGAAGCAGCTCTACACCAGAGGCTCAGAAAGTACGTCTGCATCAAAACCACATCACACAACTCGGTACACAGCAGGTTACATCCGGTGTACACTGCCTCAGGAATTTCACAGTCACCAAACAAATTTAGCTTGTTAAACCTATTGCTGTTCTTGAGCTGGACTTGTATTAATTGCCTTGTTTGGCTGGATTTGTTTTTTCTGTCTGATGTCTCTTTATGTTATAATTTAGATTTTTTAAAAACCTTATAATGGGGAACTTTTAAAGCCAGGTTTCCATTGGTAAAAGAGATTTTAATTTTATGGGACTTCCTGGTTAAATTAAAAATAAACATAAAAATCCCCAAATGGGCTTCAAATACAACTATTTTATTAAGGACTCATTGGCTGATTGTTTTGATTGATAAAATTCTAGTTTAGACGTAGCCCGTGTTTACATTTTAATATTTTTAGAGTCCAGGTTGGCTCAGCCTGTCCAAGGCTGCGTTTTGGTCAGCCAATCAGAAGTAAAGAAAATCTAAATATAGTTTTTTTTTGTCACTACTATATCAAAATAAAGACTGGGTTGCCCCTTTAACATTGTTTTTATTGCTACCAATACTGCTTCTGTCAATCAATTTCTTTCTTTCTTTCTTCATACGCAGTTTTCTCTTTGTTTATGGTTCTGCCTGGTGAGTGGACTGCACAAGTTTTCACTCTAATTGCACCTAAAGATGGTACAGATGGAAAACAGAAAAAATCCTTGTAGGTGATACAGATGTGCAAAAATTCCTTCACTGTGAGTTTGATGTCAGTGTTTCACAGCTTTCAGGAAATACATACCAGTCTGCAGGTATAAACATGTAAGAAATTATGTTCAAAAAGAGACGTTTAACTGATGTTTAGAGCAACTGGTTAGGTCAGATTCCTTTAAGATTTCTTAAGGAGGCTATGAGGTCAAACACCCCCTTCCTAATATCTGAAAATAAACTTCAGAAACTGAAAAGTCCTGATCATCTAAGCGGAAATCCGACTCTAAAATGAATATAAGTCAATGACCTTAATCGCCTGAACTTGTTTTGCAGAAAAAAAGCCTCCATGATGTAAATTTCCTCTTTCAAGGAATGTGTTTATGCCGGAGGCTTCACCTATTCTAACTATGTCGCTGTGGCATTATTAAGCAGTCCAGATTTCCACCCAGAATAACAAAACTTCAGAAGTTGGAGATACAATAACACACCCACTTGTTCTCATTTCCCACCCTCTCTCTCACACTTTTTCTCTGGTTTTTTAACTCTCCCAAAGGCATAAGCAGATCTGCCTGACCTTGATGAGGCCTTCTCCAAACTATAATCTCTAGCCTAGCCTGTTGCTTTATTTAGTGAAATTGCCACTTAAACCAGTCTGAATGAATAATGTTCTACCAAAGAAAACAGTGTACGTCTGCCCCAGTAAGAAATGATGCTTGAAACCTGAGAGAAGAGGATCTACCACGTAGAAAGTAAAATATTAACTGGCTTCATATTAAAAGCATAACTGACAATTTTTTGTGCAACCAGGTTTCACAATGATTATCCAAACTGCCCCAAGTTTGATTTCTAATTGCTGTGTGCGTCTTTGTTTGTGGCACCAACATGTCATAAATCTATTGCTTGCTTAACAGATGCTGGACTCGGGACTCGACTGCTGGCAGGTTCCACCACAGGAGCGATGGCCGTGGCTTTTGCTCAGCCCACTGACGTGGTGAAAGTCCGGTTCCAGGCACAGGCCCGGCGGCCTGAGAGTGGCTCTGTCAATAGATACAGCAGCACGATTGATGCCTATAGGACCATTGCCAGGGATGAAGGTTTTAAAGGCCTCTGGAAAGGTATATTAATATACACTCCACAGGGTTTAGGTGTTATTATTGCACAACATGACATGCCTAACACCACTGAACAGTGGTCATCTTATAGCAGTCATGACTTATATTATTAGATTTGTTATAAATTGCCATAGGGATGATTCGTGTCAGCCTCTGAGGTTTTAGCATTATGGTCAACAAAAAGCAAAAAGCAAGGGTTTAGGATCATGTAAAAAATATAAGCTCTGAGGGAAACAAAAGTAAAAATAATACTTACACGTGTTAGTAGCACTTATATGGTTTCTGCAGCCTAACACTTATGTTAGGCCACAAATTAGACCACAGTTAACTGACTTCAACTGACTTGTCCCCCGAATTTTACGTAGTCTTCTGTTGGCCGAGCACCTTCTCTGAGAAACCTGCTGCCTTACTTGCAGATTTTATGTTGCAAAACAAGATGTGAAGCTCACGTTATCATCTGACCGACATCGGCATCTGACCGAGAGCCCGCATTTTCAGATTTTAACTCAATTTTGGAGCACTTTGCTATTGCTATTTACTCTTCCTAAAGTGTAACCACAGTGATTTTACATGTCAAAGTCTTTTTCAGGCGTTCATGAAACTGCTGTATGTTTGGAAAAATACTGTGTGGCTCCAGAGAAAAGGTGCTTCCTCTGATGACTGACAAAACCACACCAATTGATGTTAATTTGTTTTGGGGAAGAAAATTAAGGATAAAAAAAATGGGCTTAAAACTATGTTAGCTGCTCACAACGTAACAGAACTGAACAAATTCCGTGGAATTGTATCATTGGTAATCAAAGCACAAGGTTTTTCCCAAGGAAGACGAATCTGTAAATTCCACAAATGACAATTTTTTTTCCCATTTCTATTAGTGAATAAGACATACAGTAGAGTCTAGAAATCTTTGGGCAGTGACACATTTTTCGTAACTCTGCATGCTGAAGTGCAGACTCTCGCTTTAACTTTAAACCCTAAACCTTATTTTGGGGTGAAGTCATTACATTTCTAAGTGCTTTTTTTTTTTTATCAGTGTGGATTAATAGTTCTATATATGCATTTTTTCTTTCCTTTAACCATTAAAACTTAATTTAATTTAGACAATGCTTCAAAATAACGGTCCAAATACAGCAAGTACCCAGAGATGTTACCACGATGGCTGTTGAATGGCAAGACTTGCTTCTAGAGGGACTTTGCAGCATTATTGTTTTTTCTGGATATTTTTTAAATTAGCAACCAGTTTAATACAACCCTTTAATGCTTTAAAACCCTCTAAAGTGTATGATCTTTGCAAGTTTTTGAGACTTCTACATGATAATTTTTTCTCCCCCATAAAACCCTAAATAAAATGCACAATACATTTTTAAGGAATAAACCATAAATAATAAGCAAATATGGCACACGTTTAAACTTATACATGCAAATTATTTACTTTTATTTTTTAACTTGTCGCCCCATTTTTCAAAAACATTTTGAAATGATAATAATGATGATAATGAGATGAGTGTGCTGCTGAAACTGCGATACAGGATTTAAAATGAGATGCTGCTACCTGTTGAAATCTGAGGCCGGTATAGGAATTTGTTGTTTATAGCAAAGTGAACTCTTGGTCTTCATGTTCTAGACTGATTTTCATGACTGTTTGATGACAGCGCTGGATGTTCTTTGAGACTGAATTCACCAGAGAAACAGAACTGTTCCTATATTTTTGCTGTTCTTACAGGTTGTCTTCCAAATATAACTCGTAATGCCATCGTAAACTGCTCTGAGCTTGTGACCTATGACATGATCAAAGAGCTCATCTTGAAGTACAACCTGATGACAGGTAAGTGCAAATCTTTCTAACTCTATCTCCAGCATTGTGTTTGTTTGTTTAAATAACAAATCAGCTTTTTCTGCAGACAACATGCCGTGTCACTTCACCGCAGCATTTGCAGCCGGTTTTTGCACCACGATTGTAGCATCGCCGGTGGATGTGGTAAAGACACGCTTCATGAACTCAGTGCCTGGGCGGTACAGCGGTGCTGTTAACTGTGCTATAACCATGTTGATTAAAGAAGGACCAACAGCTTTCTACAAGGGGTAAGGAATGTATTTTTGAAAATCAAGCATGACAGAGTGACTCCTACACGCATTCTTGTTTCATCTGATTTCTTTCACAGCTTTGTGCCCTCATTCCTTCGCCTGGGTTCCTGGAACATCGTGATGTTTGTGAGCTACGAGCAGATAAAGAGAGCCGTGATGAGGTTTCAGCAGTCCTGATAATCTTTGCTTGGACCTGTTTGCCTGTTGGTTTGATACTGAAGCTCTGCAGCTATTGTAGCACAGTTATTGTTGTTGGTTTAGACCTTTTCATCCTCAGGAATAAAAGTGCACATCTAACAAGGTCAAACCCCAAAGAGAAATTGCAGTGATGATTGATTTATTTTTTTTTGTATGTATTTAAATATTTAATTGTTCTTTTCTTTAATGTCCAAAAGCCCTCTTTTCACACGAGGCATGTTAATGTTTACTGGCACACTTGAACAGACGCACAAGACAAAATGCTCACAGTGCATTCTTTAGTCAGGACTTTAATAAGTTGTATCTTTCTTAGGCAAGTTTATGCATTCAGTGAATTTGCTTCCAAATGTAGTAATACACGCATGAATGCAGAAGCACAAAGCTGAATTTAGATAAGTAAAGTAACAAATGACTGTTGGATATATACTCATAGAACAGGTCAAACATGTTTCTGCAGGCTGTAAAAAGAGATACAGGAAGTGCAAAAGTATGCAAATATGTAACCCAGAGTAATTTTCCCATTTCATACTGAATTTTTCCAAAACATACAAATAACTAGGTCATATGTAACCTTTTGGAATAAGCAGCTAGTATTTTTTTATTTTATTTCATGGACAAGGTAGAAATGTTTGTTTTATGTTAGGCCATGACTGAGAAGACTGAGATAATATGTATACTGAATTAAAATATTTTTCTACTAGAATACTGTATAACAGGCACTCAAAGTCAAAACTCGAAACTAGGACCAGAGGGTGTGCTACAGTTACAGGGAGATCACACTCTTCAGTAAGGCCTGTTCCTGGATACTAGAGAGAAGAGCGCACTGGAGGAACAACAGCTTCCATCCTGTTTGTGAAATGGTAGGCCAGCTCTTTATCCTCTTGAGGTGCATGGACATGTGCACAACCAGTCTATTGTAGGAGGTAAATCAGGAGTAAGGGTGTTGAGCAAACTGTTGTGGTTTGCTGCTTCACAATTCCAGCAATAAGTCGCTCATTCTCAGTGGGTGTTGGACTTTGTCAGATAATGATGACCAAAACAAATAGGCCTCTCTTTAGTTACCATGTTCAATAACCTTTTGTTTGGTGGCTTTGACCCACCATCTTCTCTGGTCATCTGACAAGTTATGCTAAACATGTGACACTACACATAATTCAATGAGAAGTGTTATTATTTCAATATCTGCTGAAAATGCATAGATATATAATTCCGACACATTTTAGACCTTTATATAACTCAGATCAGTATTGTGACAGATAAGATTAAATGGGTTACATTAAATCCGACATAATATTTGTTTTCTAAAATTTCTCAGACTTCATTAAAAACTTTAGCATGTCACTCATAGCATATGTTTGCTCACAGGGTTTAAGCTACTGTGGGAAAACTCCCTGTAAGCCTGATTTATTTTCTGTATCTTGGGTAAAATTATTGCTTTGTGACTTTTTTTTTTTTAAGTGAATGAATAGCTGGGTCAGGGCATTTTTATCTCTTAATCTCTCTCTTTAACCTCATATACGAGGTTGACCGTGTGTGAGTTAGACTCTTGTTTTTTTAAGATCAGATCAAGTATACTGATTTACTTGGTCTGTTGCACTTGTATGCCTGTAAATTATGTCTGCTGTATGGTTTATGCTTTGACAAACTGGACTGTCCTGTTTAAAGTTTTAAAAATATGAATAAAAATGTAAATAAAATAAGAAGGCAGTAAATAAAAGGACAAGATTTTCTATAGGGGGCCAAATGTTGACCCACATACATACACAATGAACCTCATCATGTGTTACTATATACCTGCTGTACTACTGGATGCTGTTACAGATACTCTGCTGTATAACCCCCCATTACATGAGACCTTTCAGGGAAACAATACAGAGATAAAACACCACCTAAGTGTGAGATACAAGCCAGTAAAAGACTTTTCAGGCTAGTGTATGCAAGCGCCAATAGATATTTTATGATGGTTCATCTTTGTTATGCCATTTGTATCATTCTTGGGGTGCATACAAGCTTATTAACAAAAGTATCCACATATGCAAACATAATTCAGAGTTCCTGCGAAACAATGCAGAGACATGGAGGTGAACAGCACAAAACAACCAGCTGACAGACAAGAAAATTACCCAGTTTGAGTCTTGTAGGACAAAAGATGCTGCTGACAAAGATGAAACTGAAGTCTGTGCTGGAACAAAAGCCAGTATACATGGTGCACCTTGCTAATCTCCATGGCTGAACTGGTATGGTAAAGTCTGGTGGACCACATGGCACCCTGGCTAACCCTAATGTGTGCTCAGGCGAGTCCATGTTGAGCCAAAGCAGGACATGGACTCGTTGGTCTTTTATCAAAAGACTTTGAGTGTGGACATCATCATGAAGGAAGCGTTGTTTGTGCTCCTTCTCTGACCTTGGCAGGAGTCTCTGGGCATAAACGGCTACAGGTATCGAGTGTCAGTGAGCAGTTCAAGTTCACTGAGGAGAAAACATTACTGTGTTCTAACCAGCTTATAATTACTGACGGTGTTTACAGTAAAATTACATTAGGTTAAAAACGCTGTGATCCAAATGATCAAAGTTTGTTACTTGGAAACAAAACAAAAACAAACTGCTACTGATGTGCTTTGCATTGATTTGGCTTTCTCATATCTCCTACTCACACTGAATTAAAATATGCTCACATATTCTATGTTTTTGATGTGGTGTTACACATTTTACATGCCAACATCCACCACCTTCTTACTAAAGCAGACTAAAAGTTCGGAAGCATTTCGTAAAAGTATTTGCTCCTAGAGACAAATGAAACTGTGTTTGTGTATCGTCTGCTACTGCAAATTACCATTTTTCCTCCTGTTATTGTTGGTGTGGTTTACTATATTAAAATAGTATAAATCATCTGCAGTGTATGGATCTATGGAACCTTGTTTCCAGCACTGAATCAATAAAACTTGAATTTTTTTACTTATGAATGGCATTTTTTTTTTCAGTTGTGGAAACAACCGCCATACTGATCCCCTGAAATCATGTATCATGTGCAAGCAAGACAAAACTGTAGAAAAAGTAAAATGGTGGCATGGTTCATATGCCTTTCTAATGACTTCAGATGCACACAGCCACCTTTAAATGAAAAGAAAAGAAAAGAAGTCAGCTAGATGAGTTGAATTTTGCCCACCAGACAGAGTCCTGTACATCACTAACAACCTCAGGTGTATTTAGAGAACTAGGGAAATCAAGTTAGTTTCACCTTGTAATTTCATGCAGTGAAACTCCTGCAGGTCCTATACTCAAGACACAGAACTTTGGCCAACATCACTTAAAAAGTGCTTCAAAAGATACCTTTGCGTAAGGTCAGCAAGAGTGTTATCTCATAATATTCCACTAATGGCACTAGCATTGAAAGCTGAGTGGTATCAATTATATGCTGGCTGTGAGTTAAAGACACACAGATAAAGATCTGGTGTGCGAAAGATTAAAAAAAAAAAGAAAATGCTACCTTTCAGGATTTCAAGGTCTCCATAGAGATGTGAGGCTTCAAAAAATGTGTAACTCAAAGTACAGCAGCAGAGTAAATACATTAGGACCTGTTTCTGTGGGGAGTTGGATGACACCCCCCCCCGCAAAAAAAGGAAAAACCTTAAACAAACCAAAAGAAAAACAAATAACACACAAATATCTGTGAAGGCAAATCTATTTCCCTCATAAATAAACAACTAAGAATACATAAATATGTTATATGTACTGAATATTGAGTATCTAGGTTCAAACATCAAAACAACCTTAAATTTCCTGGGTATGAATGTAATGTACTGATGAAAGCTCAGCTCAGTGACATCAAAGACACTGCACTGAGCTCTTTGAGACTATATTATGTATAAAAAATACATAATACCTAAGATAAGTTACCTTAGCAAACAACAGCAGGTACAGCAGGTACCAGGTAACAGGACGTTTGCTCTTTTATCTTTTTCACTCTTTCCATAATTTTCCTCGTCACTGCTGATACAGAGGCTCATAGCTGTTCTGTGGGCTCTGAGCTATGAAGCGCTTTAACTTTAGTCACTTTGCGTTTGATAGCTTCTTTAAAATGTCAGTGTTAAGTTTGTTGAGGGTGATTTAAGGGGCTGGTCAGTCATCGGTCCAAACAAACTGAAAATTAACTAATTCTGATCCCTGCCCAGTTAACTGGTGGTTTAGTCCCCAAAGAACTCCTTTCTGCAGAATACACAATAAACCTGCTGAGTGTTTTTTTCTGACATAACTGAATATATTCTTCTACCCATGCTTTACTGCTTTTCAATGTTTATTTTATTTATTTGTTTATTTAGTTAGTTATTACAACAAACACATTAATCCAGACTAAATTTGATTAAAAATACATGACTTCAGTGCGGTGCTTGTTGGTGCCTCCTCAGCTGCATGTTCAGTGGCTGAAGACGGGCGGGTTTGCGGCCTCTGCGGTGCACTCCCATTTGAAGGAGCTCATCCTCATCAGAGCAAAACAGTGAAGGCTGGATACAGGGGACAGTGTTTATGTGGGCGCCAAGCGCCAGTAGGAACGGAGGTAAGACAACAGCTGTGGTCAACCTGACCTGCTCAGGAAGGCCCAGAGACAAATAGTGAGCCTCACTGAGCCTTTGTGCTGTTTTCATTTCATTTCTGATTATGTCCTGCAGTTTCTTCACCAGGACCAACCTGATGTGGTGGAGTTTCTGGGAGCTGACAAAGAGCTCCAAAAAATCTTGTATTGCTGTCTTTCCATCTGTAAACCTCTGAAACAGTAGCTGTAAGACAGAAACACACACAGAAGGCATTTTGCAGCACATTAGAGCACAAATTTGCTTCAGCATCATTCTGAAATGTTTGTGGGTATTAAAGTGGGAACAATTTAGCTTGCTGTTCATATAGATCTGGAAACTGACACAAGTTTTTTTTTTGTTTTTTTAACTGTTTACTGAAACATATTCCAATGTCAGTTATATAATGGACATGGACATACTGTGTAGACCCTCAGCTTTCATTTGAGGGTGTCAACATTCAAATTGGATAAAGGGTTTAGGAGTTTCAGCTCCTTAACATGTGCTACCCTCTTTTTAAAAAAACCAAAAGTAATTGGACAATTGACTCAAAGTCTATTTCAAGGGCAGGTGTGGGCAATTCCTTCATTATGTCATTATCAATTAAGCAGATAAAAGACCTGGAGTTGATTTGAGGTGTGGTGCTTGCATTTGGAAGATTTTGCTGTGAACAGACAACATGGGTTCACTGCAACTCTCCATACAGGTGAAACAAGCCATCCTTAAGCTGAGAAAATGGTATTGTACAAAACTAAAATTACAAAAACACTGTCTCTGTCCAAATACTTTTGGACCTAACTCTATATATTTATTGTGTTTTTAGGATTGTTTTTATAACGGGATAATAGTTTGTCAAAACTTTGCCAGACAGAGTGAACATATTCAGCCAATGCAGGGAAATTACTCTCGATTTAATATAAGTGCGAAAAAACAAAAATAATCTTGTGTTTTGTTTATTTTTTTTTATTTACTTGGCAAACCTAAGCAGGAATATTCCTACAGATCTTGATCCTGCAGATATTTTTGATGTAATCCAGTGAGATTCATTCACTATCATCTTATTATCAACAAGGTATTTGAGTGTGTGATATACCATGACACAGTTTATTAAAGAAAATACTTCATTGATCACAGATCAACACAGTGTTTCTGCAAATTATATATAAAAAAAACATTGTTTCCTCACCTCAGACTCCTCCTCTGCATGTCTGATCTTGTTCAGGAGACACCAGTGAGCATAATGAACACTGTATTTTTCTGCTATAGTGAGAGATGAAAGTATTTCAGCATGTTGTCTAAACAGTTTTTGGACAGGCAAAAAAAAATCAGACCAGAAGGGATTTCACCCACCGAGTTGATCCTGTTTGGCTTGAATGATGCTTCTGAGTTTCTTCAGCTCCTTGTACTTCACTGCAAGCAGCAGCTTTGCATCTCTAAATTTGGGTTTCTGGGTAAGACTGACTTTGGCCAGCTTTTGATTTGAAATCAGCATCTTTTCTGCAGCCTGCTGGAGCCTCTGAAACTGAAAAAGCACCACATCTTGTTTAAGAAACAATGGATGAAGTAGTGCTGTGCTTTTCTCCTATATGTGCATAAGTAAACAACAGCAGACTGAGATGTTTGATTGATTAATCAACTGGGAGGAATGTATTAATTGCTATTATAATGTTTGTTTAAATCTTTTTTAAAGCATTAAATATTAAACACTTGATGGTCAAAGATTTTAAAATGGAAGAGGTTCTCCTTCTTGGTCTTTTTTGCTTTTTGTTTTTTTTGAGAAGGAGAAAAAGATAAAATATGAATTTATAATCAAAACTATCATTAGTTCCAGCCCTGCATTAATGCTTTTATAACAATGAGGAATAGTAGGACACTGACAGGGACCATTTTTATGTACCAAGTATGAATACTTTTAATATTAGAGTATTTTACTGTGTGTCATTAGTACTTTGCAGAAGCAGAGTAACCTACTTAACAAATTTAGCACCCAATGCCCTCAATTAACAGTGTTGGTAATTACAAAAATAATTTTCTTTTTCTTTAATGGTTTATTCACATGTGTGTACATTATATTTGTAATGTTAACATATAATTATTGTTGTTATCCATCAATTTTCAAATCTGCAGTTTTTCCAAAATAACAGGAAAAATGATAAAGCATATCAACATTTTTTTAAAATTAAGATGCCAAATTAGTTAATTACTTATTTACTTCCCAGAGAAATCCAGTGTGCAGGCTCCAATTTGGTTCAGTGAATTCTATATTTCTTTTTAGTTTTACAGACGATTTGACAGATTTATAAAAATCTTTGTGTTTTCTTGTTTTTATGACAGGTGATCTAATGAATATGTTAAGCACTGCACTTTTAAAAGAACCTGAATACTTCTTATTTGTATTAGTTTAAGCATCTTTTTCACTCACCTTCTCACTGCTCCTGGCCATGTGAGTTATTTTGTCCTCGTCTTCCAGCAGCTCTTGCAGCTCTCTGGTTCTCCGGACGCCGAAGTGAAACTGGACCGGCAGAGACATGCTGACCCTCCGTGCTCTGGATACTCTCTGCCTCCTCAGTATAACACCTGCTGGCTCCTGAAGCGTCCTTCCGGAGCTGTTGATGCTGCATTCAAAGACCATCAGAGGTTATACTACTGCAGAGCTTGCAGAAGTAAACATGCCTCTTCCTTTTAAATTTTGACATCCTGGAGAAAGAGATGTTGTTTTGGGGGTTTTTTTGTAATTTTTTTTTGTTGTAATTTTTTTCAAAAGTCTGCTGGAAGCAGCAAAGTTAAACTAGAACATAAATATGTTTTAGTTTAACTTTGGTAAATTGATTAAAAATGCTTCTTTAAGCTTATTTGACCTTTCACACAAAAACGTCTGTATGGTTTTCTTTAGGAGTGTCTTAAAACTGAGTTTGAATTTGTAAAAATACCTGAAACACATCATCTATTAATGAATCAAGGACTTGTGGGAAAAGGCTTTGAAGATAATGCTGGTAGTTATTTATTCTTGTCAATAAATTACATAAATAGTTTCCTCGCCGTGTAAATTCAAGATGAGTTCTAGAGAATTTCAAAATAATTTTAAAAGAATTTGTTTTATTTTTGTAATAATTAAAGACCTTAGTATTTATATACTGCATACTTTTTATATAAATATGCTGTATTTATCTCAGTAAAGGATGAAAAGAAAACGTCAGTGCACAGCGTATTGTGTGAGTGTATGTTTTTGACATGTTGTCACTACCACTGTGGGATTATTCTTGGTTTTGTGTGTCTCTGTTGTCCAGCCTTGTCCTGTCTTGATCACCCTGTCAACATGACCACTGCTGCTCTCAGAATAACTGAGGCTATATGTAGCCTCAGTTAATCCTTAAGTCCAGTGCTGCCGCCCGTCAGTGAAACTCCTGCACTGAGACTGAGATGAGCTTCATGTCCAGACAACATGCAGATTTACCACCACAGCCCTGAACACAGGACATGTCCACTGGGTGAGGAAACAATTCTCCATGTATGTAATTAAAAAAAATATATATATATTGTGTAGTGGTGTGTTTGTTGTGTGGTATGTTGAAAACGGTTCTAATGAGGTTATAGCCTTTTATTTTTGTTTTTTGCATTTCTTAAGTCTTTTTCTCGTTTTTAAAAATGTATAACAGCATTACTTTTAAATGTGCTGTCTTGTGTTGTCTTGAAATATTACAGATCTTCATAAAAAGCTTTGCAGTTCTCAGTACTGCATCATGGGCAACAGAAGTCTTGCTCAAAAGACTAAATGGTTATCTCCACCTTCTGACTGTTAGGATTTCTCATTTTCTGTGTCTTTGCCTTTGTTTCTGTTCACATCAGTTCTTATCTTATCTATGCTTGTGCTGGAGTTTGCAGAAGTCATTGTTTATATATCTCCAAACTCCTCAAAGGGTTATTTCAACTTACAAACCAGAAACAGACCTTTCTCTTAACCAGATCTTCTGCTTGCAGAAAAAGCACAACACATTTTATTGTCTGCTAGTTTCAAGAAAAAGTGTGTAAAGAGTCCTGTGAGGCTGCAATTGCTGCATGTTGTGTGTAAATAAGAAATAATTAGGGCATGGAGGGAATGAACAACAAGTAACAAACAAGGTTAGGTTGATCCAGTTACTTGGTACGTAAGTTTAAAAGTTAGTCCTCTGAAGTATGGCTTCAGAGCAATTAATTGAATTTGAGTTTTGCTAGTTATTAAAACAAAACCACTGATGTGAAACTCTTATTTTGACATGCTGTGCTAAATGCTCTCATTTCACTTTTCAGCACATCTCTTTTCATTTTTTCTGCCCCTCCATAAAATTGTGATTTTTTTTTTTTTTTTTTTTTTTTTTTTTTTTTTTTTTTTTCCTCTAATTTTTTTTTTTTTTTTTTTTTTTTTTTTTTTTTTTTTTCTTCCCTCATTTAAGGAGCTGTAGTTTGAAGTATTGTGATTGTTCACTGCCTCATTAGTTATCACTGCACTGACCTGAAGTGAACAGCAACTTGCTTTGATCATGGGCAGTTTTTTGCTAAGATGTAAAGACTCCTGAGAGAGTTAATGTTTATGTTAACAGTGCAGTCATGTTGTGCTTAGTGTTTGGCGTGATGTGGTTTTCAGTGTTACACGGTGCAGGACAAACATCACTTTCTGTTTCTGAGTTCTGGTTCCCGGTTGGATTTTATTCTTATTCCTTCTTGTGTGTCTAGAGTCCCGATGTTTCTGTGTCTTTTCCTCTCTCTGTCTTGCCTTACGTTGGTAGTTTCTCCTCCTTGCGTGGCATCTGTACTATCTCCTTATCTTCACTAACTCCCTGATATTTTCCACGTGTGACTTGTCTTTTCCTGAGTGTCCTTGTTTGTGTTTGCCCGCCCTGTCTTAATTGTCTTGTTGTGTAATCAGTCCTCTGTATATAATTAGTCATGTCTTTTCTTTTGTCCTTTTGTCAACAAGTCTGTTTCGGCTCCCACTGTCTCTTATGATCTGAATTCCACATCCAGATCATAAGAGCCCATTTTAGTTTTACACCTTTGGGCTTTTGAAGCTGCATTTTTCTCCTTTTGCTACTAAAGACCAAATTCACCACATCTTCACGTGACACTTTACCATCAAATTGTTTATATGTTATCATCAACTCTTATGCAGTCAAATAACAACAACATTGCCGGGCTTCTTCTTTATTCCACAAATTCTTCTTTCAAAAACTGGTGCCTACATTACCCACAATGCAACTCTAGCTGCGGCCTTGGTGCAGAAATTAAAGCTGAAAATATCAAGGCATCCTGCTCTTTTAATAAAAGTTTTTTAAAAAGTCATATAAGGAGAATTTTGGATATTATTGTCTGCTTGTATACGTCCTTTTTTCTGTCAAAAAAGGTGATAAATCTTGTGGTGACCTGGCTGCGTTATGGTGTACTATATGATTAAATGTTTGCATATAAATGAAGACAACAGTTTTAATCCTACCTGTGCACCTCCCTTAGATGACCACAGTACAAGAAGATTATGTTATCTTCAGATTTACTTTTAATAGTAAAAATCAGTCATTATTTCAGTTTATCTATCTTGGATTTAAGATGAAAATGTAACCAGATGCTTGGAAACACCACAGCATTATAGTTTTATCTAAACAAATACAAAGAATGTCAGAAGGTCAGAGTTACAGCTACAGTGACAGTGTCACCCTGAGGCTTCAGCCAAAATCCCACAATCTGTCTGTACAGACTCTAATAAGGCTGGAAAACCTGCTCCTTTAATTTCTGTCTTAATGAGCAACATTGTACCACATCGCCACAGCTGTAGGTGCACTGACTCTTGATGTGGTCACAACCAGCTACATTGTATATTAACATGTTAATATTGTATTAAAATGCAGCAGAACATTTTTGTACGAATCAGAGATAATGCAAATGTCAACACAGAAGTATTGTTCAAAAAACAGAAGCAACATATTTGACAGAGGCGATGCAGTGGTAATTTCTTCCAGCCAGCCAGAGTCTGGTATACCATCTAAAAAGCACCACTTTGGAAGATCTCAGTATCAAAATCTCGTCATGTCTCTGTTTCTGCTTCAACCTGTCAGCACGATGATGAGTCCTCTAGCCCTTCAGCAAAACATCTCTGGGACGCTGAGCTGTGAGTGAGTCAGAGTTAACCACCATGAGCGCTGACACCGTCAGCAGGCCAGAGCTGGAATCGGAGAACAACGGCGAGCTTGCCGACTTGGTGGCAGCCATGAACGTGGCCGCCAACCGTTTAACCCCCCCTAATGGCTACAGGTCGGGTGGTCCAAGGACCACCAACACCAACCGAGTTCGCCTCTCAGACAGGAAAATGTCTCTGCAGGAGAGAGGGAGCCGCATGGCCCGACAGCCAACCATTGAGACCAAACGCGTGTCAATCACTGGCGTTGATGTGAGGAATTTTTACATAATTTTCACATAATTTGATATTTTACTTATGAGACAACTGAATTCTACCTTTCATTTATGTAGGACTGTATCCAGCTCAACCAGTATAAACTGAAGGAAGAGATTGGAAAGGTAAATTAAAAATATGATACAGCGTATACTCGGATAATTCAGAAGTGAGGGAATGTGATTTATGAAGCAGTTTACCTTTGGTGTTTCACTCCAGGGTTCATACGGAGTAGTGAAACTGGCTTATAATGAAGATTCAGAAGAGCACTATGTAAGTCAAAAGATTAAACTACACTGAAGTATTTACATGTCAGTTTCCCTTTATTACCACAATTTTCTTTATTTAATTCGTTTAGGCAATGAAAGTAGTTTCAAAGAAGAAGCTGATGAGGCAGTGTGGATTTTTGCGTGAGTGTAAAAGTATTCATAGTCATAAGTATTAATTTCCTTTTTGCTTTTTTGCTGTGGTTTTAGTGGTTATGTGTATGTATGTGTATGCATTCCAGGCCGCCTGCCGACCTCAGGGTCAAAGTCACAGCAGGATCCGTTCCCTAAAGCCGCCTTGCCTCTGGAGAGCGTGTACAAGGAGATCGCCATCCTGAGGAAACTGGACCATCATAATGTTGTCAAACTGATCGAGGTTGGTATGAGGACTCTAACAGTCTCATTGGAAGCGTAACTGAACAAATGATTACTGTGCAGTTAAAACAAAAAAGAAGAAGAACACCACAAATAAACACAACAATCATTTTAACTTTGAATGAAAGTTATGCTGAAGTATGCACGGTATTGAATGCAATAGACACTTTATAATAGAAAAGTCTTTTTATGCTTTTAATATAGAGCAGAATGCAACTTGTAGGCCAGTGACAATATTATGGTTCAAACAGAGATTCATGGAAATGGTGGCTTACACAGAGTCACAGAGTGGTTCCCCACAGAAGTGTTGTCTTCAACATGCTTCGTATCATGAGATGTTACTTGACCTAGGAAAAAGGCAGATAATAGATAGTGTTGGTGGGTGGCTTAAGCCCCTTCACAATGGAAAACATACACACTGATGCACTTGAATTCTCCCAGTGGATTCGGTCTGTAGTAATCGCTGATATTTATTCTTTCTAGCAGTGATGAAACCATGACCAAGCAAGTTCTGAAGTTGTCCCTGCTGTTGGCAGCTTCAAACCTCCAGCAATGGACTAAAAAAAAATCTGCTCACATCTGGTTTTTTTTATCTTCAGTTGGGTACCATAAACATTCATTGCTGGGTGAAATGATTCTGCATTTGTGACTGGTGTAAGGTCCAACTCCAATCTGCAGTGATGGAAACATCTCACGGCTGATTTAGACTACGGCAGTGAATCTTTGTAGAGCTTACGACGTAACCTATGTATGTGGTTGACGCTGTTGCCAGCATTCATCCCTGTGTGTGGTGTTAATTACATTGTGGTCATGGCCCAGTATTTTATGTGATGCCAGCCACAATAGAAACAAATAAATAAAAAAAACCTCTGATGTATTTCCCTGGTGGGTCCTTACTCTTTGCTGTGGTGAGCAGTCTTTTTCTCTCTTTAGGAAAACATATCTGTCCCTCAGGTTTTTCCACATCTTTGAACATTCCCTCACATTCATTTCAGTCGTTTTTCAAAATCTCCCTTCAAGAATTTGTGGATATATTATACCGAGGCGATGTTGTTATTTTCTTACTGATTATCTCGAAACTGAGGCCAGAAATGCACAGGAGGAGTAGAAAACAGGCCAATCACAACAGTTGCAACCTGAGTCAATGAGAGGTGTAGTTACATTTCCAGAGAGCTGAATCTTAAGATTTCAGAGTGGTTTGGTGTTAAAACGTATCTACAGTATAGATTTAACAAAGAGGTCAGCCACCATGTGAGGGCAGCACTGTTGCCTCACAGCAGTGGGTTCAAACCTGGGTACTGCTCTTCTGTGTGGAGTTTGCATGTTCACCCTGTGCCTGAGCCCTGGTTGCTCTTGCCAATGAAAAAGTGTCAGTGTCACTGGCCTTTGTGCTGCTTCCTTGTGCTTAAAATGTGCTTGTGGTGTACAGAATGATAGACTAGAAACAGCCTAAACTTTCTCCACTGGCAATGGGATCACTTAATATTTTAATAACAATAATAACAATAATAAACATCAGTTACTGTGTCTTCCAGGTGCTGGATGACCCTGATGAAGATGGACTTCACATGGGTAGGCAATAATTTATTTATTTTACATCAATACTGTTTTTTCAATAAGAAGGCAAGAAGTCATTAAAATCTGATTATAATCTGTCCTCAAGCCTTCGAATTGGTGACAAAAGGGTATGTTATTGTGCTTTCATGTATTCTATCGAGCTCTGAATTGGGGTTATTTTGAGTTGGGGATGCCACCATGATGACGAGAAACAGCATGACTATTTAATGTACGTTTCTGCCTTTGTACACCTCTCATGTTGGTCAGACCGGTGATGGAGGTTCCTACTGACAACCCTTTTACGGAGGAGCAGGCTCGCTTTTACTTCAGAGACGTCGTCCTTGGAATAGAGTACTGTAAGTACACAGATTTTATGACACATTTTTGTTCTCTGAGTTTACATATTTTTTGAGTTGCATTCACTTCACTCTTAAGCCTCAAGGCTGGAATGGGTGAACACCTGTGTCTACAATTTGTTTCCATATGAAATTAAGCCCAACTGATCTTTCCCCTGTCACAGCTACACATTTCAAAATGATTAGCAACTTAACTAAGTTGACTTTACTAACTGCAAATATGTTCATCATGAGCTTTTACAATATCAAGCTGAGGTGTGTGTGGAGACCAAAACCAGTCAGGACTCCTCCATAATTGAGGACCTCCTCCTTTCCAGGGTGTCTCAGATCCAGGAAGATCCTCCTTGAAAAGCTGGAGGATGTCTTTGGGGAAGTGAGGTCTGGTGTTTCTGCTCTGACAGCTGCCCCTGTGATCTGGGTCGGATAAGACGTGGGATAATATTTTAATAGGTTTTCTGTAAAAGAAAAATATTTGAGGAAAATGTGTCCATTCAAAGAAAATATACCTTTCAGTGACCAATGTCTTTATAGAGTCGATGTCTTCTTTACGTTAACCTTTAGCCATTAGTCGTGATTCTGTGATATTGACAGAAGAGGTGTAAAATGGTTTAAGGTTTCCATAATCAGAGAGAAAAAGTTCAATGGTTAATTTAATGCTGTTTTTAAAAAAAAAAAACTTTAGAATATAAAATTGTACATAAATAATAAACTTAACAGGAAAAATGCAAATGCAACATTTCATCATAATAAAATTTTTTTCCATTCTAAAATATACCAGAGCTGATACTTTTTGACCGATTAACGTTAAATCTATATTTTATTGTGCAGTGCACTACCAAAGGATTATTCACAGGGACATTAAACCATCTAATCTGCTGTTGGGAGATGATGGCCATGTCAAAATAGCAGACTTTGGTGTGAGCAAAGAGTTTGAGGGGACAGACGCCCTTCTGTCAAACACAGCGGGGACGCCGGCCTTCATGGCTCCGGAGACGATGGCCGAACATGAGCAGAGCTTCAGTGGAAAAGTGAGACCGATCTTTTTCCCTACTGGTCATCAGTGATTTAACTATGCTTTGATTTTACATATCAGGCTCTGTTAGATGAGAGAAAGTATCAAGAAGTGATGCTCAGCGAACCTGCTGAGAGCCTTTCAGTGGTGACACTGTGATCATTTGTTTGCCAGGCATTAGACGTGTGGGCGATGGGAGTCACACTCTACTGCTTCGTATTTGGGACGGTAAGCATGTTTGCAGCATGATGCTTGTAGATTAATACAGTTTTACATCAGTTTTTTAAACATTTTAATCCCTTTTCTTCTGTTTTACCTGCTTTAGTGTCCTTTTTATGATGACTACATAGTTTCTCTACACAACAAGATAAAGAACAAACCTGTGGAGTTTCCAGAGACGTAAGCAAACTGTAGGATTGTTCTGTAGACAAGCCCAGATTTTAACTTTCAAGGTTTGTGTAGATGCTCAATGTAGATACATAAGTCTAAATTATAGTAGGACCGGTATGGGTTAAAATTGTAGTTTCTTATAGATTCAGTGACTAAATTTCTCCTGAGATCAGGCAAGAAATAGGAACAAATGATTTTACTTTTGGTTTCTGATCATTTATTTGATTTAAATTTGCTATTTTCTTCATTCATAAGTGTTTTAGCAAAATCTAGTTAAAGATAGGGAAGTCAGTAATTTGTATTTTTACTTTAATTCATTTCTTTTCTGTCAACTAGCTGTTTTATGGGCGCTTTAAATCTTTTATAAACTTGTGCTCACTTGTTTAGCATTTTGGAACTTAGTGACATTTGGTCTATGATGATTTGATATTTAATATTTTTGTATAATATAATATTATTCATCATTAGCTTCATGTCACATGTTAACATACCTAAACATGTTTAATTCCTATCAACTTGTTTTTCTGACCCTTTTTTTTTAACAGGCCATTAATAAGTAATGAACTGAAGGAGCTCATTGAAAGGATGCTGGATAAAAACCCTGAAACAAGAATCACCATCCCAGAAATTAAGGTGAGATGCAAAATTTATCACATCTACATCCTAGGATTACAGAAACAACATCATTCATAATGAACATATGTGGTCCGGATGCAGCTCCATCCGTGGGTGACAGAGAACGGTGCAAATCCTCTCCCTCTGGAGGAGGAGCACTGCACGGTGGTGGAGGTCACTGAGGAGGAGGTGCAGAACAGCATCAAACTCATCCCCAGCCTCTCTACTGTGGTGAGTCGCACACATCTGATTGATCATGCAAAGACCACAGTACCTGCAGCTGACTCCTGATTTAAAAAAAAAAAAAAAAAAAAAAAAAAAAAAAAAAAAGAAAAAAAAAAAAAAAAAAAAAAAAAAAAAAAAAAAAAAAAAAA
>VUQG01025169.1:19796-31625 GCA_015106755.1 Etia nguti | reverse complement strand
GCAGAACAGCATCAAACTCATCCCCAGCCTCTCTACTGTGGTGAGTCGCACACATCTGATTGATCATGCAAAGACCACAGTACCTGCAGCTGACTCCTGATTTAAAAAAAAACAATAAGAAAAAAACAACAATATAATATCTAAATTAAAACATCTCATCTGCATGTTTTAAATGTTCATCTGGTAGTACAACTGAATTACTTCAGTCCTTTATGCTTCAAGACCACTATTTTTAAATTGGGTGGAATATGAGGGTCCAAAAACCAGTCAGGGGGTGGGAAAAATCAGAGAGAAAGCACACAAAAGTAACTGAAAAATGGTTAGTAAGTCAGTGGGTTATTATGATTTTGAAGTGCTCAGACCTCCTGCCTCCAGAAGCATGCATTAGGAGACATATTGCATGTTTAACAATAAGAATATGTGACCTGAAGCACAAGATTTCCAAGATTTTGGAGGGAGGCCAGTGCCATGCCAGGTTCCCCCATTTAGCCTCATCCTGGTTATTTATCCCTGTTACTTATCTTTAACACTTCCAAATTATTTTTGATTATTTTGAGTTTAAACTTGTGGAGTAAAACAAATTGGGATATTTTTTTATAATAAATTTTTCATTATATAATAGAATTTAAAAACTAAGATTTGCAGCTCAACATTTACCAAAAATGTAAATCAAATGGGAATTCACTGATACTCTCTCTGATGTCCTGCAGATTCTTGTGAAGTCCATGCTGAGGAAGCGGTCTTTCAGTAATCCCTTTGAGTGTCAGGGCAGACGGGCGGAGAGGTCCATGTCCGCCCCTGGAGGTCTTCTTACGTAAGTAGCCTACTCTGCAAATCCTGCCTGCGCCGCTCTGCCAGACTGCCAGCTCTGCGATTAGGCCTCTAACAAAGCAAAGCAGCCAGCAGATGCTTGGATAAAAATAGATCAGTTCATATGTAGAGTCTCTTTCACATATTACACATAGGAGATCTACAGAACCAGAATATAAAGAGCATTAATCTTCAAATGCCGAGTAGCTCTTACGCTGTATTTGTTGTGTCCTTAAACGAGCAGCAGGCAGATAAAAGCATTTGTCCTCTCCTGATAAGCTAAGCGTCACTATATTCAAAATCTGGATGACAGCACCTCAAAATCTTACACGGTAACACAATACATGCAAAAACTAAAATGTAAAAACAAAACTTTGTAAATGAACGACTTTCATTTCACATAACACCCACCCAAAACACCCAAAACCACAACACGCTGTTTTGTACAGATTAAAAGAGTTGTAGCCTTAGATTAAGATCAGCAGTTCCCCCACTTCTCTTGTATTTATGCTCAGCCAGTATCAGGCTGTAGCTTCATATTAAGAAATATAAACAGATATATAGCTGTCATCAAATTTTTAATCTAACTCTCAAGCAAAAAAGCAATTTTCCCCCAAATTTCTGTCCACAACCAGCTGCAGCGTTTCTAAAGTAAAATTTGTGTTTGTCATAAACTGCATTACAAACTTTAAACCCTGGCGTCTTACGTCACATCTCCTTCTTACAGTGGTTCTTGGGGCTTACTGGGGTCTTCGTCTCACCTTCATCCTTCCTTGAGGTAAATTTTTAAGCATTTAGGCTGAGCTCAGATGCTTCATACTTAGTGCAGCTCATCAGTTGTTTGTTCAACCTTAAGAGGATTTAGGAGGAACAAGACAACACAAATCTCCCAGCAACGAGCTGTACCAAAAATAAAAGGACACATGGCGTTGTTGACGGCTGCTTTGTGTTGGCTTTTCCTCACTCTTGCGTCCTCCTGAGGTTGATGGGGGGGCGGGGGCAAGTGATGAGCTGTGCTGTGAAGGACAAGTACGCCACAACATTTCTAGTCTAGTGTGACCCCTCCTCCCTCCTCTCCTCACATGCAATCTCACATAGTGCTGCACCTTCAACGACATGACTGAGCACTTGTCGCCTGCAGGAAAGTCAGCAGAGAGGGAAGCAGAGAAGGAGAGTTGGAGGACTTGTATGAAGATGAAGCTTTTACAGAGAGTGCTGATTAATCTGGCTCACATGGATTTAAAACAAAGAAAGTATGTTTTTGTACATTTATTTGTGTCTTTTTCTCTTAATTCTTTTGTTTGTTGTTGCTTCTGACATTAGAGGAGAAGATTGTGGTCATTTTGTGATTTACTGAATATTAAAGTAAAGATTTGTAGCGCATGAAAATACAGAAAAAGATTATTTTCTTCCATCCAGGCTTAAAAAAGTAAATATGCTCCATGAAGATGAAGATATTTTTACATTTTCCTACAGCTGTTGAAGATAACAAAATATATACTATTGAAACAATGACTGACGTTTCTTCTGTCACATTTAGTTTTGTTGTGTTGAATATTAAACACTAGATGGCAGCCTTGAGAAAACCTATTACCTCATAATGACTTTTATTTGAATGTTTCTAGGAGGTTGGCGGCATTTAACTATCAATGGCTGCTACAATTGTGCAAGAGTCCAGGCCTAAATGCACACTTCTTCATTACCACCATTTCTAATGATTCTGAATCTCGGCTGCTCTTCACTCTTTTGACCAGTAGAGGGAAGCATTGTGCAACAATTATACAAGCTCAAACTCAATAACCCGCCCTGCTGAAGGACCCATAAGCTATAGACGATTTAGCACCATGGACACTGCTCTAACACTGAAATTTAGTCAGAGCCACCTCATCATTACAGTAGTTCAAAAACGGCTTTCTAAAATGTTGTACAGTTATATGAGCGCTGAACTCTATTTTATAAATTAGCTGTGATTTAGTCATTCTTCTCTTTCAGGAGTAAGAAAAAATGATTCTCTCTATATTTTTTAGCTTGAGTATATGCTACATAAATTCTTAATTAAACTTACATCAATAAAGAGAGCCCTTAAATTAGTATGACTCATAACAGTACTGATCCTTTTGTATGTGATTGTACTGAAATTTGTAAAGACCTGGTTTGCCACTGTTAAGATGTTTTATCCAGAGTGTATTATATCACAACCCTCCTCTCTTCTTCTGCAGCAAAAATAGATGTTTCAGTAGTGAGGACGAGGCGTGATGCTGCAAAATTTAAAATCCCTGAGCAAGAGTGCCACTGCCCATCACCATCACAGCTTCACAGTAACAGCACAACGCCCCGATCAGCACAGATTTCAGGTTTATCGCACTGAGCTGGATTTAGAGAGGCAGGCTTCACCGTAGTACAGGTGGGTCGAAGGTTTTTCTCGGGGTGCATGTAGTAGGTGGAACAATATCTCTGATAGTCTGAACAGCAGAATATGGAAAAGATACAAAGGCAACAAGTACAGAGTTAAAAAAAGGGAAAAGGTAAAGACCAATAAAAGAGATTTAAGCTGGTACCGTGTGACTGCGATGGAGAAGCTAGAAAACAGAGCTCACATTGTTAAAGAAGCTCCAGATAAAGGTGTAGTGCTCGGGTTTGATGAGTTGTTGCTTGCTTCTAAGGTGACATAACCACATGATGAGATGTTAGACTGGCTCTATCAATAGATTATGAAGTCATCTGTCTCTCTCATCTTCATTTTCATCTGTCTGACCATCTTAATCAGACAAAACATACTCTTCACGTCTCTCTATTCTCCCTCTACGCTGCTGTGGTAGAATACCTGATTTAGCACCCATGTTTCACAGGATGAACATCAGAGCTATTGATAATCTTTTAACATATTTTTTTTTCAAATAAAAAAGATGTCCCTGCAGATGTTTCTCAATAAAACCCCATTCATGTCCACCGATCAGCCAGAGGGCTTTTATTTTGAGTCAGACAGAGGAAAAGTTAAATCAGAAAGCGATATAATGCAATAACTTTAACACAGAGTGTCAAATCTGATTAACAGTTACACTTTTGAAACAGGAATAATTACATTTAATATCAGGATGAGTTTGTCATTGTCAATTAAATAGGCTTAATTTCAACTGGATTATGCTTAATATAAATATTTTATTTCCTGACTTGCAGAAAAAAGTGTCACAGTTTAAAATACAACATTATAGATAAGAGTTAAATCTTAAACAAAACAGAAATTATCACCAGAGCATGAACAGCTAAAGCTAATTAACCCTCTTTTCTTTCAATTAATAAATCTACTTTAATGCTCCAGAATCTTAGTAACTCTGTTTAATATTACATAACAAAAAACAGCTGAATTTCAGTTTGTAACCAAAAGAAAGACTGGCCCAATTAATCCTGTTAATCTTTTTGCTCACTTGTCAGCAATTTATACTCCTCGTTATCACCCGTTACTCATAAAAATGTATGGTATTATTTATTTATTTATTTATGTTTAGCTGATATTAATCTGTTACATTTTAAAAATGTAATAGGAGTGATATAAATTATGGCACAGAGAGAAAGTAGCCCCATTACTGTAAAAAGTATTTTCTCAGTTTAGCACTCGACATATACAGCCATGTAAAAGAGAGAATTTGCACAGCACCCTATGTAAAAATAAAAATAAATAAATAAATAAATAAATCCTTACTTCTACCAGAGGTATTAAGAGGGTAAGTAGCAACCAGGTGCTGATAATCAAATCCACTTGATTAATCAGTCAAGTGTGAGCACCTCTAAAAAAGCAGAAATTTTGTCAGTTTACTGGTCTGGAGCATTCAGGTGTGTGATAACACAATCCCACAATCTTCAAAGATGTGGACATCCCAGGCCAGACTGTGCAATACTCAGAGGAACTATTAAAATCCAATTTTAGACTCTACAGGCCTCAGTTAGCAAGTTAAATGTTAAAGTTCATAAAACTGCAGTTAGAAAAAAGACTGAGGAAGTATGGCTTCTCTATAAAAACAAAATGGAAGCACACCTTAGATTTGCAAAGCTGCATTTGAACAAACCACAAGACTTCTGGAACAATGTCCTTTGGACAGATAAGGCCAAAGTGTTTGTCCACATTGCACAATGCACAGAGACTGATAAAGTCATACAGAAACTGATTACTTCAAGATATCACTGCTAAAGGTGGTTCTACAACCTATTGAATCATGGGTGTACTTTGTTTTACACAGGATTGCATAAAGTCCTGTGGAAACTTTTTTTCATGTGACGGTGACTCCCTAAACACACGATAGAGAATGATCACTGACTGCACGATCTTTCTAAAACCACTGTTAGCTTTGCTGCCAACTTGCCACTTACTGCTAAGATCCTCCCAGGAATGCTTAGTGTTGAGAATATTATATCCAAACTTTGATGGAAGTGGAATAGGAACATTTCCCTAAGGGACTCTTACCTACTTTGACATTGTCAGTTGTTTGCAGACAGGCAGACTTAAGGTTGGTGATTGCATATAGCCTGAAAGTTAACAGGGGAATAAGAAATCCAAACAACAACAAAAAAAACACTCAAAGCACAAACTAAAAAATTAAGCCAAGAAAGCAAAAGTTTAAATTTAAATTTGAGTTAAGTTTAGTTTTTCAGTCCAGACCATCAGAAATAGTCTCAGTGGAAGGGTGGCACTGCACAAGCCAGTCTTAAGTAAGAAGGCTAAGTTACACCAAATTATACAAGTCAGTGGCAACAGGTCTTGTAGAATCCAAATTTTTAATTTCTGATTTAAACTGTCATCAGTACGGAGGAGGTCAGGATAGAATACAACAGTGTGTGTTTACAGCCATCTATAAAACACGTTTGAGGCTCTGTCATGGTTTGGAGCTGCATTTCAGTGGCGTCGGGGATCTTGTCAAAACTGATGGAATTATGAACACAGAAAAGTATTGTCCGATTTTGATCCACCATGCAATACTATCTAAAAAACCCTCTGATTGGCAACAGCTTTATTCTTCAGCAGGACAGTGATCTCAAACACACTAATAGCATGGACGGTAGAAGAACGAACCACTTAATTGCATCTCCAATTATGATTAAATATCTTTGAAATGAAGGTTTCCTAATATATTAACAAACAATAGCTAAATCTAAAATCATAATGCAAACCAAATAATAGTCTTCCTGAATGCTAGCTACCCTTACTTGAGAACAGCTGTAGTTGTTATTTCATTGTTGGATTACTGTCATCACTGTGGGAAGCTGTAATTTCCAGTTAAGCTTCAAGGTTTTTGATTTTGGAGCAGGGGCCTCTTTCTTGGTCGCCACACTTTTAGTCCACAGAGAGGTAAAACTCGCTTCACTGTGGTGCTACAGCAGTTTCCAGTTCATGGCATGCTTGAGTCCTGGGTTCCTGTGTTGTTTCTAACCAATTTCCTCTCATCTGAGGGTGACAGATTGGATCTTCTTCTAGATCTTAGCAAAGTGGTGACAGATCCAAATAACTTGTACTTTCATACAATTGTAAACTAATGATGGAATCTTCGGTTGTTTAGAAATGGTTCAAAGAGGCCTGAAACTCTTTTTCTTAAATCTACCTCGGACTTTTCCATTGTTCTGAGTATCGGTCAATCCAGTGAGTGGCGTCGAACAAATCCTTTTTGGCTGGCAATGACAAACTACTGGTTGCGGTTAATCAGGATCACTAATGAGAAGTTAACAGGTCTTGACTTCACACTGTAGAACCTTCATCACCATTTATTAAAAGATTTCAGTGAGTTTATGCAATTATTTGAGGCTGTATATATACTTTTGAGAAAATATAAAATAAAACCTGTGTGCCAAAATCATGTTTTTTAAACTCAATAAAGATGCATGCTGTACAGTCATTCCACTCTGTAAAAGAACAGTTTGAAGACATCATTAAAAACCCCAAATCACCATAACATTCATCATCATTATGAGTGTATGCAAACTTCTCGCCACAACTGTACATCTTCATGTCAGGTCAGTATACAAGGCATAAAATTAATGTTTTACAAATTCTGTCTGTTATGTAAGTTTATAACGAAAGGCCTTTAGTCTAGAAAGAATGTTTCATTTCTTTAATTAATCCCTTCATTGTAGAAACTGCAGATTTTATTCTATGTCCGGTGTGGACTGTATCCATCAATACAGTGCAGTCATGATACGGAAATGGTTGGGATATGAAATACAACAGAAGGCTAGACCCCAGGTTACATCTTATGCTTTAGCTTCCCTGTAAAAACAGCTCTTTAGCCCCTGCAAGCTAAAATGGTTCATTTGTATTCCTATAGTCAGCCCATTTTTCTGCTCGCTGCAGTCATGTGAAGACCAAAGAGGAGTGTTTCTGAGCAAAGATTTCTGTGGAAACTGTTGCCATGCAACGGCACAATACTGCTTTCATACAGAGTAGTAACTTCACTGTATGACTGCTCTTTTTCCTCAGCTCCCACTGCTGAGAAATAATGTATGTAATCTGTTTGGTTTTTCTATTCTATTCTATTCTATTTTGTCTGTTTCAGAGTGTAATGGAGCCATTATTTTGGGTTGTAACTGTGCAGTCATTGTTTCATTGCTGGTCAGGGGAAACTTTACTTCAGTGTCTACTTCCACACCCAGACTCCCTTCAGTTTCCACACTCAGAGCCAGCTGCATTTCAGCCTCAGAAAACACCAACCCCTGGCTCTCCTCTCCCCATTAATCTCCTACTCCTATTGCCATGCTATACTTCCCCCATTCAGACCCAGGCAGCTCCACGTCACCCTCTCTGCCTGTTATTCACCACAACTGACCCCACTGCCCTGCTGTCAGTGGAACTGTACATCCCCCTGAGCCTGCACCGTGAAGGGAGGGGTTTTCTTCTACTTCTCTACACTGAGGGGAATCCCCTGAGCCCACATACATACTGACTCACTGGCTCAGACACCAGACAGACCCACAAACACTGTAAGGTATTATTTGGCACCTGGAGGGCTAATTGTAATAAAGCAGTGCTGGGTAGAACCTGTTATGATAAGCAGACACATCAGAAACAGATATTTAAAAAAATAAATAAAAAAAACAACTAAATTACATAATAAAAGCATGCAAAAGGCAAAAGACTTTATGAAATGCAGCCAGCCATTTGTGCCTTCAGTTTTTTTCTCTCCTCTGCAGGGTGGCAGTGAACAATGCTCAACTTTTAATTAACCAGGAAGTTAAACTCTTGAGAATAAGAAGGGAGGGATCTTTTTTGTCCTAGGCCAGACAGGCAACATTAACTTAGCATTCATTTTTCAGTGACTTAGTCCACAAAACAACCCCCGCAAAGCACTGATTTGTATTTTTTAGTTACTATCAACAACATTACAATGACATAAGCTGTTAGCCAAATAGCTCCTGTCATGGATAACACTGGATTATTCATCCAAACTTCTGGGCTGATCTGGCTGTTAAATTGCTTGCTTTTATTTATATCAGCTAACAGCTAACTACCAAATAACCCTAATCATATTTATTCATACATTGCTAAGATACAGCTAAGTGGCTCATCTACACATATTGGGTCCCAGTCACACAAACTTAAAGACCAGTCAGTGGTTGATAGAGGATGATATCTACTCCCTGGTTGACAAGCGGTTGCTGGCAATCATTAGGTGAAACTGGTCAAATAGTGGGTGCTGCACTGAAGACCTTGTGATTGCTTTGGTGACTAGCAAGCTGCAACATACTTGTTTGTAAATGCTTGCAAACCTCTCAGGTAGTGGTAGTGAAACTGAAAGTGTTACTAAAACCAAAAACAGAGAACCTCTGTCTTTAGAGAAAAAGTTGTCTTATCACTGTAACTGATACTGTACATTTTAAAAGTCACACTTTTCATAGTGTGAAAAGTGCACAGCATGCAAACGGCGTTGTAGCGTCACCTCCATGTCAACTTTGTTATCATTTTACTTATGCTCAGCACTCATGTCTGCTGTTGCCATGGACCTATAACATACATGACTTACAGTACAAAGTGCAACATAACAATCTGAGACTGTTTTGTCATTCAAACCTCAAATTCAATTCACCTCAAGAATTGTCCCTTTAAGTGTGATAACTACAGTTTTATAAAGGTTATGTTGAGCTTCATTAACAGGTGACTTGTCAAAATTAAAGTTGAATTTGTTCCTACAGCTATAAATAAAAATGAGAAAAAAAATGATTTCCTCGGTACTTCCATCAGTCACTTCTTTGAATCCTGAGCTGACTTGAAAGCTCTTTTACTTTGCCACAATTCACTTGCTAAGTGCTGATCAAGCTTGTTGCTGTATCCACTGGCTTTAAAATGCCAAAAGCTAAAAGCTGTTCGTTTAATGCCAACTTGAGGCAAATCACAGTCTCGCCAGCTACGATATGGTCATGGACTTTAAGCTCATAATTTTCTGGCAGCAAATAAATTGAATCAAATTAAACAAAATTAAACCAGCAGTATATTAACAGCTTACCTCATGTCATGGACACTCTTTTCTGAGACTCTAAAGGATTTGCTTTTCTGATAGAGCACTCAGAAATGCTGTACTTCACTGGCCTTCAACATATTATTAAAAACAATGAAAACTCCTCACTGTAACATTAGAACTTGATAATTGGGTAGCCACATTGCAGATTTTAAAATCGTGATCTGGAAGAACAACTACACTAGTTAATTTGGGGATTAAAAAGGTTTCTTTTTCTCTGGAGAACCAAACGACCATTTGAAACTGCTTTTAAATCCGACTTAACACATGGATTCACAGAGTTCAAAGGAAATGTTTGCACTACGAGTTCTGTTGGCTGTTTCTTTGGCTGAGCAGCTCCTATAGGTGTAGGTGGTCCAATATTTTTGTCCATGTAATGAATTTTACCAGCATTTATTGGAAATGAAAATTGTATTTTAACTTCCCATAAATTTGTATTTCTGCTAACAAACAATGGATAAATCATTAGGTGGCATCAGACGCCAGCATTGCTTTCACAAAGACTAGATTGCTTTCTGTTTCAAAACACTGATTGACCTAGTTAAGATGATGCAAACTGAATATCTTCCCAAGTCCCAAAAGGGCAATCACACAGGAATCAACTAGCTGTGACGTGGCAACCAGAGTCCATAGAAAGTCAATGATATTTAGTGGCATCAACCAAAGTTAAACCTTTCTTAACTTTGAGGTAACTGAATCAACTACTACTGAAAGAAAAGATACCATTCACAAAGTGGTAAATACATTAGAGGTTACTTAGGCAACAGTAGCCTGGAATATCCACTAGTAGCAAAGCATCATGTGCACGTGAGCTGCTTCATGTGTAGATGCTCCTTAAAACCCTTCATTGTTTTACTTTTGATTCCAATCCCGCTCTGCCTTCTTTGTCTCCTTCATCAGCAGGACCGTACTATTTTTCCCACAGTGCCAGCACACCATTTCACCAGCCTGAGAAAGTCTAAATGAGAAAACAGAACTATCCATTGAAATTATAACTCTAGCCTTTGCAGTTGAAGATAATAAAATTTAAAGCTTAAATAAGGAAGTCTAAACAAATTGTTATGTTAATGGCTCTAATGTTCCTGAAATTTGAGCCCCTAACCAAACATGCAGACAGCAAATGGACTGGATTAATTTTACAAAATTTTGTTGATTATGCTATACTCTGACAGTTAAAATAATCTCTTAGTATTAAATAAATGCAGGAAAGCATCTGTAACCAAATAATTAAAAAAAAACTCCAGACAGGAGAGCACTGTGTACTGCAGCCAGATGGAGAGGTGCAATGTATCTTGGAATGTTTGGGGACGAGTGCTCCCTAAAATAGTCGCTTAAAACCTTCAGCTGAACACTGTGGCACTTTCTGATAAATAATACAAAGTCTAAATGTTAGCCTGAATAATTCATTTTGCAGCAGCCATGCATAACAGCTGTCTCTGTGCCCAAAAGAGTCTGCAGCCTTCTCTGACTTATCATAACTTAATGACACCAGAAAACATAATAGCACAGTGGAATGAACTTCAAGAAAACAGATCAGAGTCGATTGTTTGTATAATCTGTGTTATTTCCAAGTCGTTTTTTAGTTTGCTCGGTTGGGGGTAAAACTGATGAATCAGAGTGTTTTAACCACGGATATGGACTCTTACCACTAAAACAGAGGCAGATAGTCTCTACAGTGGAGGGGCTGTCACATTGATGTCTCTGGTCTACTCACTGTCTATTCACAGGCTGCAGGGAGGCCTATTTATAGATCTGTCTCTGTTCTCTGCTTCTACATCAGTCCCCTCTTTCTCACTATCTCTCTTTTTTTCCCTCCTTTTCTACCTCTAATGGGTTGGTATTTCTGGATCTGTACAGCTATTATCTTCTTTGCATCTTTTGAGATGCAGATCATGTTGTGTTGGATCATAAACTTTTCAAAATCTGACATGCCTGTGCGGTGAACTGCTCAGAAATATATTCTTACTGTGTCTGGCATCGCTGCCAGAGGAAAGTGATTCAATTCAGCATTTATCTAAGGTTTTATTTATTGGTGTTGGGCTGAGAGCTTTCAGTTATGGTCTTACGGTCTCACATAACCCTTAGTCTTTTCCCTATTCTTTTAGAGAATGTCTTAAGTTTTAATTACATGTGTGTTGTGCTATTTGTTAGCATGGCGGTGATGCTGCTGGTTCACAGAGCTGCCACTTCTGTCCCACAGTCCTCAAATGAGCCATGAAAGCTTTGGGGTTTGGCTGATGATGAATGAATGGGTCAACTATGACTGTGAGAAGCATGGACTACAGGAGGTTAACTGCCTTTTAGTGCAGGAATTTGTAGACAGCAGAAAATGCAACGCTCAGTGTAGAGTGCAGCACTGTAAAAGGAAATCAATAGACTGCAACCAAGCTTAGACTTTGTGATGACCTTTTGACTAAAGTCACTGACTGACAGATGTGAGGCCTCAGATAATACAATGTTAATACAATAGCTCTGTTTTCCCAACATCTACAACCTAGCATGCCGGGAATGAAAGTGCTAATAC
>VUQG01025169.1:3252-18661 GCA_015106755.1 Etia nguti | reverse complement strand
TCCAAATAGAAAAAAAAAAAAAAAAAAAAAAAATGCTCATCACCAACATGCAATTTAGTGCTGGTTCATTTGGAATTTTAACATGAGTGTTTGTGTGGACTTTTTTTTTTTTAAGTTTTAAAGCTGGTCTCAAAGGGTTACGCCAAGAGCTGCCATTTGTGTTTCTTCTGTGTTTGTCAGCCCCTGAGGTTGCTGCTTTACATATTTAAGTCTAAAAATGCTTTTGTTCTTGTTCCCATCAAGCATTCTTATTATAATACACCAAAACTCTGTCTGTCTGTGTGTTTCTTTGTCCACTAACTCCTATCAGGAATTAAGCAACCAGACTTGACACACAGGTAAGTCTTGGGCCACCCAAGGTTCTTATCTATATCAGATATATTATCAGGCTAAAATTATGTGTTTGAGCATTTATTTACATGCAAAATGTTACATACAAATGAACTGTTTTTATTTCATGAAAGTAACATTTAACTTAGATCCACAAAACTTGCACTATAATGATATGTTATAATACCACCAGGTTGCCTGGCAACCACCTAGAGACGGGCTAAAATCACCTGTTTAAAGCATTTATGCGCCTACTTTGATAAGGTAAAGCACTTTATAAAAGCATTGTATTGTTTTAACTTCATGGTCAACAGCACGCAAACCACAAGGATGTACTGAAAATAGCCAAGGTACTGGACACACTGGGAGTGCAGTGCAGGAGGTTTTAGTTATTTTAAGATAGCGCTAGGCTAACTCTTTCTTTTTAATTTGCTGAAAAAAGATAATAATGGTAAAGTATCCTCATCTTACCATAAAACATGTAAGCATATTTGTAAAATGTCTTTAAATTCAGTATCTGTACTTTCAATTTCCTCTTCTATGTGTCATGTACGTAATCCTAATTAGTGTGTAGACAGCTATTTCTCTACAACCTTGAAAGAGCTTGTAAAATTCAGAGAGGACAAAAATAACCTGCCCCTATCACTACAAGCCTGACTTCCAAAGTTTATTTTTAATCCATCATCAAAGGTATACATTCTTTTGTATCACCAGACTCGTCTCAGGAAATCTAATTGTGGCCCTCTGTTGATGATAACGATCCAGTGATTTAAAAGACATTTTGATGGCATAACGATGGCTCGATGATACCTAACTGCATCGTCATCCTGGCCTCATCAGGGAAATGATGCTTCCTGTAATGACAGAGCAGTTATTGTAGATGTGGACGTGAGGCACAGTTCAACAAATGTTTCCCGTACATATGGCCTTTATAACCTAATGTAAATAACTAATTTAAATGAACATATATGTATGGAAAACTATATTTATATGTATGCATGTAAAACTATTTAGTTTTTTTCAGATTTGAAAGAATTTGCCATAAGTGGTACTAAATTGAATTTCTAGCTACTGGAGATTCAATTAAATGTCCATCAGTAGGCCCCAGAGTGTTTTTGGATGCATAATGTCAGCAGCATTTACCAACAACTGTGACACCGGTGTCCCCGAAAGCATGGCGGTGCATTGAAGCACCAGCATGAAGATAGGTTGGTGCTGAATCCTAATGCCTCCTGTGTGCTCTGAGCTTTCATTTTTTACAGGATGCAATAGGTACTGGGCTGATAGTGGGGTACTTATTATAGCCCTAGCAACAGGGATGGGATTGGTGACTGCAGAGAGTAAGCTTGTCAGCTATTGGGTGGTGAAGAGGACCTTTCAAAGCAGAGAATTTCATCTCATGAAAGGTTCAGTGCAGCAAGCTGCAGCGAGAGGCTGCAGTCCGAGGGTGGGCGAGCCAGCAGCTTTATCAGCATAAGGGTTGACTGAAATACACAGATGTGCATAAATGCTCAGATAAACTCGACCTTTGTGTGTCAAAAAATACAACAGGCAGGTGAATTTAAAAGCCTAAGGGATGGTGATTCTCCATCCTTGCCCAACATGAGATGCAGGATTTTGCTTTATTGCTCCGGTCATAAAACCTCTAGTCTTTTCAAGAAATATTCTTTGATCTATGGCCTAATTTAGTTAATGATTAGCAAAGCGGCCTGAAAAAGAGCCTCATGTAAGACATACTGCAGTAAGCTGTGTGTGCTGGCAGCATCTCTGCACTGCAGCTAATACAGACTCCATCTCATAAGTTCAGCACATGGAACAGCACAGTTACATACAGTACACGCATACTCACCGAGATATGGATGCAAAAACTTGCACATACCACACACACACACACACACACGCGCGCGCTCACCAGTTATGTGACCCACAAAAGGTTATATAAGGTCAAACTGGTTTCCTGTATTAATGTGTGGGCAGAAATGTTGAGTAACAGAATGAAAAAGAATGAGCTGTGGTGTTTTTTGGCATGGGTGTAACAGACAAAAATAAAAAATATAGAATAATACTGATAAACAAATAACTTTAATGGGCAACAGATGGCAACCAAAAATTCCTCAGAGGATACAGTTTGTACTGTTTTCAGTAATCAACCCCCTGACCCCCAACTCTGACTAATTTGAAACAGCTCAGCTCTTTTATTTTTAATCCAATTTGTAATTTAGCTGTAATTTCTGCATGTTTTCATGTCACAAAAACAAAGATCAACTGCCAAATAATGAAAACTTAAAAAGAAAAACACAAACCACTAGGAAAATAAAACAAATTAATTTAAAAAAGGAACACAATGCATGTTTTCTTGACAATGAGTGAAAGTCTTTCAAAAATATCCAGACAAAAATAAAATTTTAAAAAGTAACAAAATTCCCTTTCCACTCGTTTCCACACACAAGACTTAAAAATTAAAGCAAAGGACTAAACTCCATTTTAATATTGGTGAGATGCGTGAGCAGTTGTGCAGATTAGGATTTCATGCTTTTCGAGTGGCGAGCCTTTCAGCGCCGTCAACTTTTAAACTGCGTTAAAAATAAATCAAAGCAGCTGTGACATAAAGTGTGAGCTCATGGAGGCTGACTCATGATGGTGACATAACTGGCGTACATGAACAAGGTTGTATGACTGACCTTAAGGCTTTAGGTTTCTCTCTCAAGCCGTCACATCTGAAATAAAAAAGGTCTCCCAACCTGCCATGCATTAAGAAAAAACTAAACTGCCATCTGTGTGAATATATTAATACTCTAAAGAACTAGCAGCATTATGACTGTAAACCCGTTCAGCAGCTTTCTGTCCTTTTAAGCAGCTTCTAAGTGTTTACTTAAAGTTTGTTCTGAAGACGCGTATTCGCTAATCAATAACCAACGCTAGCGAACTGACTGTGCTCTCCCTGTGACTGTTGGTGATGATTATTCATACCCATGTGCTGTACAGACAGCAGAAACATGTGAAAATGAGAAACCACTGAAGGGAAAATATTATCTTTCACACATCCTCGCAGGAAAGTAAAATACTGGCAGATAAATCCTTTTTTTTTTCCCCCATTAAAGGTCAACTTGTAAACGAGGCTTCTTAAATAATACAGGCACGCACAAAAAGAAACCAGTACTGTACTCAGGGCACAAAACAATAGTGAAACATTTTTTTCTTATGAAATGGTTTTCCTTAAGAACAAATTTACTTATGGGTGACGATACAACAATACACTAGACCACCACGGAAATGGTGCATGTATAATTTAGTCATATTTTTTTTTATTATCATAGCTATTATTTCGGTTCTTGTGCAACTGCTACATAATGACTCACATTCAAGATATTTTGTCACTCAGGAACAGCTAAAAAGTATAAAAACAAACAAACAAAGAAAATGTATACTGTCAGAAATAAAATATGGTCCATGTCTGTGAATTCATAACAGAAACATTGAGCTTGGAAATTTCACCATTATTAAAACTGGATAGCATGACAGAAAAAAGTACTTAAATACTGTTCAAAGAACAAAATATATCATAATCATACTTCAATGTGACAAACACCAGCTGATAAGATTAGGTGATCACTGGTGGGTTTTTATCTTCCTTTTTTTTTCTTTCATTAACAAATTAAAATACACATATTGCATGTCACTATAGCAACGCCCATTACAGGTCAAATTTTACGATCAGCATTTTGGTATAGCAAATCAAAAACCATAACAAAAGGAAATAAATTAGAAATCAACATCAGACAAAGCCTGTTTTTCTCAGTCATATGAATACTTAACACCCACAGTATAAGTTAATAAAGTCAAGCTACTGTATATAAATACATCACCGGCATGCACAATATTGAATAATCGATATTATTGTTGTCATCATCTTACACTGAAGAAACAGTATAGTAGGCAAGTGCATTTAATAAAACAAACACAGAAGTAAACCACAAACTCTGAAGCTGCTTTTATTTTGTATTTTTTGTCTTTTTTTTTTCATTTTATTTTGTTAAGTCTCTGCCTTTTAGTAATCTTCACCTCCAAAAGAATCGATGGTTCCAGCGACAAAACGGACTAATAGAACGAGGGGAATTAAATTTAACTCACCAATCCTCAGATATTTTCACTCCCGTCTAATTTAACCTCTAAAATTTGGGGGACTTGACCGGTTTAAAACTTTCTCTTTGTTTGCTAGTGTGAGTTTAAAGCATCAGTGGCTTTCAGGGCTCTTTCTCTTACGTACACTACTACTGGAACCAATGCAAACTAGTTTTGTGAGGCATTCCCATTCAAGCATTTTCTCTCTCAAGTGACTCAAATGCATCTCTATCACGCAAAAACCTAACTAAGCAGCTTATCTTGACAGAACAAGTTCAGTTCCTACGCCAGTGTGAGGCTGCCATTTCAATCCAACAACAACCACTTCAGGCTGATTGACTGACATATCAGTGGTTTTGGCAAATGTCAAAGAGAAAATCAAGAAGACGGAGGCCCCTTTCAACTGTATATATATTTCTATATATCTTTAAACTAAGATTTAACCTCCACTCTCACCTCTCTTTTGATTCTTTTCTTTTAACACATGGAAAAATAAAGAACTGCTGCTGCGGTAGTATCATCGGCAAAAGCGACTGCCAAAGTCCACCGGCCCTTCATATTTTTTTTTCGAAGTGCGGTTTCTTTTTAATTGTTGCCCTCCCCTCCCTCGTCATCCTGCTGGTCACTTGTCCACAGTGTCAAGTTGTCTCGGAGCAGCTGCATGATGAGAGTGGAGTCTTTGTAGGAGTCCTCGTTGAGGGTGTCGAGCTCAGCGATGGCGTCGTCGAAGGCGGTCTTGGCCAGATGACAGGCCTGCTCGGGGGCGTTTTGAATCTCGTAGTAAAACACAGAGTAGTTGAGAGCTAAGCCCAGGCGGATGGGGTGGGTGGGCTGCATGTGCTCTTTGCTGATCTCGTGAGCCTCGTTGTAAGCCTTCTCCGAAGACTCCACCACGGTGGCCCTCTTCTCCCCCGTGGCCACCTCAGCCAGGTATCGGTAGTAGTCGCCCTTCATCTTCAGGTAGAACACTTTGCTCTCATGCTGCGTGTCGCTGCAGTTCTTGATCAGGAAGTTGTCCAGGAGGTTGAGCACATCCTGGCACACAGCCTCCAGTTCCTTCTCAATCTTCTCCCGGTAGGCCCGCACCATCTCAATCTTTTTCTCATTGCCGTCGGCCGAGGTCTTCTGCTCAATGCTGGAGATCACCCTCCAGGAGGAGCGACGGGCGCCCACCACGTTCTTGTAGGCCACAGACAGCAGGTTCCTCTCCTCATTGGACAGGGCTTCGTTCAGCTCTGTTACCTGGAAGAACAAGAAAAAGAAGAAGCAGATGGACTGTTTAATAACAGCACCAGACTACATTCACTTTGTGGAAACTTAAAACGAAAACATTTCATCCAAGAAACAATTCTCAAGAAATCAGTAATATGATTTGGTAAAAAATGACAGTGCTGTTGCTGTTTAATGTTAGCGTCTTCTCAAAACAGGGTGATTTTGTGCTCTTCACTGGTTTGTAATGAAAGCTTAGAATTTCATGAAATTTTTAATTTTACAGACTAAACAAATGTAGAGATCAACCAATAAGAAAAACAGCTGTTAGTTGCAGTCCTAATTGTCACAACTCAAGCTTCTTTTGCATGAAATAACCTGGGTTAACTGGGCCGTCCGCAGCAAAGAAGATTAGCAATATTGCACATGTTATGTGCAATTCCAGTTTCCATGGCAATCCATTCATTTAGTGCACCAGTAGCTTCAGCTGCCACGTGGACAGCTAATGCTAGTTAGTGAGAAATGATATTCAAGACAGTTGGCAGCAGTGGGGGGTTGGGAGAGGAAAGGAGGACTGGAGATGGCTAAAATGTTCCCACGAGCACTCGGGGGCAGCTGCACTGTAAATGAAAACCATCACTGCTCAGGCGGTTCACATGTCCCAGTGACCTTCTCCCTGACTGAAACTGACCTTTTCACCTGTCTAAAACGCCACACGGTGACATCACTCTGAGTTAGGCTGTTAAATTGAGATTTTGATGAATCCGAATGCTGACCAGGCAGTCGTCAAAGAGACTGGGTTATGTAACTCAAGGCTTTTGTATTGGAAATGTAGTTTGTCCTGGAACATGGCCTCTTGCAGATCAATAATCGGTATGAAACGTGGTGCTTAGGCTTATCATAGCCTTTCACCAAGAAAAGAAGAAAGAGCTTATTGCAATTTTTTTTTGCAGGTTTTACTCAAAAAGCTTTTCGTTTTGTGCAAACATTTCTCCTGAGCAGGTCTGACATTCTCTGCTCAGGTAGAGGAGCCCAAACATGGCACAGACTCGCTAATGTCACAGCAATGGAGAGCAAGGCTCTCAACTCATAGGGATTGAGTGGCCTTCGCTGTGCTTGTTCAAAACTGTCACACAAACCCAGTGATACCATCAGACTGCAGATGAAAAACACATGAAACAGTCAAATAAGGCAGATTACTACTAACCCAATGACTCAACCTTTGTGGGGGGTTTTGTTTTAAAAGGAAAGGAAACAGGTCACTGCTCTAATTATTGTGATGATTCCGACTGGAACTACACTAGTACACTATATAGAAGTATAGTTATACTATTATATATGTACAAAAAGGAAACAAATACCTCATTGTTGATGACATGGTCATAAAACAAGACAAGAACAACGGAGGTCCTGATACAGAGTTATCAATCAGTCATTTAAATGTTTTATTAGGCAAAAATTAGATCAGCTGTCAAAAGAGTTCTGGGACAGTTCTGTCTTTTGGGCTGTCGATCAGCACTGGTTCAGGAAACTTTGAAGGGCATTTCTTGTAATTATTCACATTTCCGCCTACATTTTTCATGAGGAGCACAACGGTGACAGCCTATCATTTGTCTTCTCTGGCTGCAATGGAGAGGGATTCCCTTTGATTAGAGAGGGAGAGTACACACGCCTGCAAAAGGGCCCACTTTGGACCGCACTGACATGGCAGATTGCTTAAAGGGAAAGGAATCCCTCCCCTGCACGCACATCATCCCACCTCCTGCAACCAGAAACCCTCGATGACAAGCACTCCACGGGGGCTCAACCCATCTCGCATAAGGCAAAATGTTCCTCATTTTAAAAAGTGTGGGATGATTTTAATCTGTGTGTGAGCTCACGGACGCTGTGCTGAGACTCCCAGGATACTGCTGGTTCCAGTATGAGCTGGTGTGACACAGCAGTTTTTTTTTTAAACCTGCTACTGAATCCACTTCCCAGAATTTCTTAAGCGGCCAGAGAGACAAAAAAAGAAAAAGGCAGACAAAGGCTCTGTCCTCAGCACCATCCAATAAGAGCTGAGAAAGCTACAGTGAGGCAGGCCAGCATGTCATCTTCTTCACATCAAATATTATACAATTAACAAGGGTCGTTAACCCAAAATGGCATTAAAATGCTACCAGATATCAGCCCTTGACACATAAGCAGCATGCACAGAAGGTGATATGTGACAAATAAAGTAATAAATAGGAAGGAAATTCCTGTAATCAAATCTGACCACACTGACTCACTGCAATATGACAAAGAATATTCTAGAGACATTCTGCTGCCTCCTACGTTTGTTTGGAGGAGAGCGGTTAGTTTTTGGAAGCTTTTTCTTTGTCCAAAGCAATCATGCTCCAATTTATCCTCCAAGCCTCGAGTAGAAATATTAAAATGATCGCCATCATTCTTATTGTTTTAATTTATGTGACAAAGAGAGGAGAGGAGGCGGCGGAGGAGGAGTGGGAGGAGGAGGAGAAGAGGACGAGGAGGAGGAGAAGGGGGGGCAAGAGCAGTTGATAGGCTTCTTCCGAGCAACCTCACATGGCTCCCAGCAGCAGAAGCTTTTAGAAATTCAGCATAATGGAGGAAGGGGAGGTGTGGTGGTGAAAGAAGGGGAGAAAAAAAGAAATCATCAAATGTATCAGAGCAGAGCCGTTCCACGATTCGAGTCTCTTCTTAGCCTGAGAGTGAAAGCTCGGGCCTGCATGCGTTTCATTGTAATGCGCCCTCAATGAGCGACACGGCCGATAGAAAGGCACCGCCCAAGGAGCAGCCGATTTGGACTGGAATCAGAAAAAAAAAAGCCTCTGAGCTGTCAGTGAACTGGCGACAGGACAATAAACACACTGAACATTATTTCAGAAGTCCCCCTGATGTAGTGCTGTAATATCGAGAGCCAGTTGTAACCGCAGCTTTACAGCTGACGAGATTTCAGGGCGAGCCTTTACGCAAACGCAGCAGCTTTACACCGATATTCACGCACATCTAAGCCACAGTTATCATCTTTCTTTTTTTGTATTTTACTGTTATTTTGAATTGACTTACCGATTTCATAGCAGCTGCCATGTCATCATATCTCTCAGCCTGTTCAGCCAGCCTGGCTTTCTGCACCAGCTGCTCGCGATCAACCATTTTTTTAGATGATATTTGGTTGTTTTGTAGAGCTGCTCTACGTAAAGTTTTGGGTATGAAATGACTGAAATTTTAAATCGCAATGCAGTGAAATCCTACGCGAACCTAATGCTGCAGCTGTTCCCTGCTGTCTGTCTGAGCTCCGTGCAGACGGGACACCCTCTCCTCTCTCCTCGCTCCCTCCCTCCCTGCCTTTCCTCCTCCTTCTCCCCCCTCCTTCTCACACACACACTCCCCGGGCTGCGTCATCACTGGGAAAGGTGGGTGTCTTTGCCAATGATGTAACACTCCATACATGGGAAGTATAGGGCCAGGCCTGTGGGTATGGATGGATGGGAGCAAGGGTGAGCTATAGAGGAATTATGGGAAATGGGGTCCCCAGCACAGCGACAAAAAGGCCTACCTAAAGCATAGACTGTATAAATGATGGACATACCGCGGTGACGTCACCCACCGGTTTTGGACTGTGTATTTTCCGTGCTGTTATGTTAATGTTTCGGATCCAGTATAGTGACCATACTTGGATGGGAGGGTGGAGTGCAGCTGTATCTTGCATCTTGACATCACACAGATGAGGCATTGCATTGCAAGCATAGACAATATAAAAGATGGGTGTAGCTTCTGGGACTGAAAAGTGAAGTCATTGCAGTGCCTTAAACTGCATTCTTTTTAAAGGCCTCCAGGGTGCGATAGCTTTTGCTGCAAAAACACTTCCAGTCCTACAGAAGCCTACAAAAAAAACAGCCCTTTGCACTAAACTAAGCAAAACGAACACTTTCCCAGTGAGTTTATTGGCACAGTCACTTGTTTGGAGTCATACTTATTAAAACACTAGGTCCATTTTGAAAATCCAGGTTTTCAAGGTTACATCCAGGTTACATTTATTGACAAGCCATTAACCAATGAGTATGCAGGTTCACAGCCTTGCTGATTGTTAGCCTTTTTTTAATTTAAACAAACATGACACTATTTTTAAGTCAATTTTATAACTCCAAAGGTTTGTGATGTATTAAATACACTGGATCCACACTTAGCCATCTCTGCACTAAATGCTTGATCCAAATGCAGACTGTCTATAAAGATGTATTTATCCACTATAATCACATTACCCTATTATTTTGAACTTTACATTTTTGAAACCTTAATGTTAGCGTTTTGGCCTCCTTTGTTTGCCAGCTGTTTAAGATGGTCAGAGCCTGAAGTTACCATATTTGGACAAGATTTCAAGTTGTCAGCTAAAGTTAGCAAGCTTGGTTAGAAAGCGCTGAAATATTCACATTTCAAAGCTTCAAACATAGTAAAGAGGTCTTTCAAAGAGGTGGGTATTTTAACATGAAAGACACCATACAGAACAAAGCAGGCATCACTGATAACAGATTGCTTTTATTCAGTCAGACACAGCATGAAAACAAGTAGATGGGGTGGAGGTGGGTTGCAAAGCAGCTTGTAGATGCACAGTAGGCAACTGTAGGCAAGATAAATCAGTAAAGCTAGTACTGTAGGTAGGTGTAATTATATTTGTGGCAGAGTGTACACTGCTGTTGGTGCAGACCAGGACTGGCGGGGAGGGTGGTCACCATGACACAGCATCGTAATAACCGATGACATTGCTGACTGACCCACCTCTTCCCCCAAGGAGAGGACGAACCTCAAAATTGCAGTAAGAGTGAGGTTCAAGTATGAATAAAAGCTCTGTAAAGTTCCAATCAAAGGAAAACGCATATCAAGCTCTCCAGTATTCATCTTATTTATGTTTAATACAGGATGAAATGCCTCATGACTGCACTCACATTGGTAGAATATGGACAGTAACTACACTCACCTACAAGGCAGCATGATAAAGTGCCTTTAAATAAAGGAGATGTAATGCAGTTTCATATGAGCTGCTGTTGTAATTAGGGGGAGGTATGAAGAAGAAGTGGAAAAGGTGTGATCTAATGTGCCTCTAACATGCCTAAGTGCAGAACTGGGTGCTATTTCAAGTAAGTAAAAACACGATTAGTGCTTATTAGGGAGCTGTCACGTGTGAGAGAACATGATGCCATGATGAGTGCTCTTGCAGTGAACAAACACAAGGTGAAGAGCCCTTCTGATGAAAAACAAGAAATGCCGTGCCCTTTACAATGCCCTTATGTTGGACTGGTCTGGCCATTATGGTAAAAATTAATATTGGCTGACCAGTAGGTAAATAAAGCACCCTTAAAACATTGTTTTTTTGTTGTAGTTGGCATTTATTAATGTAGATGATTTTGAAACCACGTTAGTACAACTAGTGGTGGTTTGCCTTTATATGTCTCTCTTCTCTTTTGGTCTATGCAGGTTTTTTCCAATTTAAAACAAATATATGACTTTAATAATATTTACCTGATAGTATTTTTTTTCGACAATATAGAAAAGATGCACTTTACCATCTCTAAAATTTTTACACACTCTTTTCTATTGGACATCCTTCTCTCAAAATGCGGTTACAGCTTTTCATCTTAATTAATCTGCACTTGTAAAGAGGGAGATTAGCTCTGGGTTAGCCAGTGGTGCTAGGTAGATAGAGAAAAATGATAATAATACAGACAGATTTGAAGAATGTAACAAGAGACAGGCTTTTCATTTATTTATTTTTTGTCCAAAGGTTGAATCAAAAGCTGCAAAAGCAAGGGCTTAATGAGAAAGCTAAAGGTCAAGCTTAAGGTTTTATAACCTTCATCCATACATTTTCTTAACAACTTAACTAAATTACGGTTGGAGTCTCTCCCAGCTCTCAGGCTAAGAGGCAAGGAACCTTGCCACTCCATCACAGGGCAAACATAGAAAAACAGATATAATTTACAGTCACATCCAACCCTTCTGCAAATTTATAGTCAGTCACTAACCTAACCATATATCTTTGGTCTGTGGCACTGGGAAAATACCGGGAGACCCAAGCCAAGGGGCAAGTTCAAACCAAGAACCTTGCTCTGAGATGATAATACTAACCCCCGTTCACTATGCCACCTGCTTTGGTGGTTTCTGTTTTATGGTTATAAGTTACTGACTTATTATAGCAGGATAAGGAATTCCATTTTGTTTCATTTGTGAGTGCAATCCAAAACTTCTGACAGAAAGTCGATTCTGCTCTTTTACGTAAACAAGAAAACCATGCTGATCAAACTTTTCTCTCCATGAATCGATGTTGACCCTAAAGTTCTCCTAGCTTATGTGCTGACCCTACCATTTGCTAATGACCTAACCTAGCAGCTAGCCTACTAACCTTTACTTGCTTTGCAGCTAACATCAATATCAAATTCCAATCAAGGAAACTCAGTCATACCTGAAATGACTGGAGCACACAGCTAAGATGTTTAACCCCAAAGGAGTATTGTGAACACACACTCAGTTTCCATATAAAATGCACCAAATTGTTGTATTTTGCTACACTGGTAAAAGTAATAACAGAATTAAGAGTAACTTGCCAAAATTATGATTTTAATTACTGCAAGCTCTCCACACATGAAAAAGAGAAGGGGACTGAATAGTTCTGTTGATATTATACTCAAGTATAAGTTTTATATACAAAAATTATTAGAATAATTATAGAGCATTGTAAGAAATAAATGTCCCAAATTGTATGTAAGAGAGTATGAGATGAAACATTTTTGAAAGACTTAAAACATATTTAACTGTAGTGAGGGCTTTTCAGCTGATGAACACCCAAGGAGGAAAAAAAATCTGACTCTCAATAGTTATTCAGATGCTTTAAGTACATTTAAATGTAATTTAGAGTGATATGCATTTATTAGGACAGCAGCTCTTAGTATAGGCGTCTGTGTATGTACCTATAAACCAATATGTATCTAAAACTTTAATGTCAAACATGGATGTCACATGATTTGTTAAACTGAGTAATTTTACGGCAGACTCTTTAATAGACTTAGCAACATGCAACAGCTCCCTCTTCTGGGCAAACATAAAAAATGATAGAGAACAAGTGAGAATGAGAAATGTTTTCAATTTGTTGCTCATTGAAACCAAGAGTAATTTTTGGAACCTGGTTTATTAAATCCTTTAAGAGGCCTCAACCCTGTGACTTTGGAGCCACATATGGACACATGTGCCCCCCTCCAGGGGTGAGTGGTCAGTTTGGCTAAATGAACTAAATGAAGATGGATGTTAGCAAGTTGGGGTTTTTTTCTTTTACATTTTTATTCAATAATATATATATTTTTTGTTGTTATACAAACAATGAGCTTTAATCAAAATTTAATACAAAACTGACCTAATCTTAGGCTTCCATATATTTTCCTTCCTTCTTTCTTTCTTTCTTTACATATATCTTTAGAGCTACATCAACTTGGCCTATTTCATTATTGTAGTTATATGATTTCATAAACACAAGAAAATTAGTAGCATTCTAGTGAAAATGCAAAATAATCCAAACCAAATCAAAAATGAAACCTACTAATCATACATAGCCCTCTGCAGTGGGGTGTGGTAAAAGTTTAATCACTTAAACTTTAAATGTTGATATGCTGATTTATACTGAACAGACTGCGCCAACTCCCTGAACCTGCTTTACACCTCCATGTAGATTTTTCTGATCAATAATTATAAAAAAAAAATGTTTCTTTTGTTAGTTAAGAAAACAAGATTCTGCCATACATCACCAACAGTCAATCCGGTCCCTGGGTCCAGATTTGTTTTTGATAATTTCTTGATAACAAGAAGGTGATGTCTACCAACATTTCTTATTTCAGTTTCATGTGTATTTGTCAAGTTATGCTCTACTTCTCACTGGGAAAGAATACATGTTTGGGCCAGCTTTATCTCTGGTAAAGATTTTATCTAAATCTGTCTGTGGCTTTTCCTTAGCTGATCATGTTAGCAAACAGATAAACAGACAAACTAATCACATAAACTTCTGGGAGCAAGTAACAGAACCTGAATCATATAACTCATAATAAATCAAAGATGCTAACTGGAAAGCCTGCTTGGCTCATAATTTAAGAACAAAATGATCCAAAAGATCAAAATAATAACGAGGGCACATGAGAACGAATAACTGCCTGAATGAAAACTGACTTTTGAAAAGCCTAACTAACAACTGAAGAGGGAAAAAAGCAAGTGAACTCACATGTTCACTGGTTCTTCTTTTAATCATCAGCATTAAAACATAGATTTTGTCTCTCAGCGGTAAAACTGAAACATAATTGGACACCAGTTTGGCTCATGTAGTTGAGCAAATGTTACTCCAGCACCTAGGTTTGAGTCCATCTGAGACCATTTCTTGAGCCCCCCGCCCTCTCTCTCGCTTCATTCCTGTTTACTTTCTTCACTGTCCTGTCAAAAAATTTGGTATACATATTTAGTAACGTGCATACATTCTAATATTTGTACATATAGTTATTCATATAATTCTCAAATTCTTACTCATATATTTTGCTTTGTTTCTTATGTTTCTTGTATTTTGAACACCACCGTTGCTTGTGAAGCTCACTCACATGTGCTGTACCAGTGTACCAGTAATGTGATGTGACAATAAAAATGATTTGATTTGATTTAGATTTGAAATAAAGATGAGACAAAACAAAATCAAATGGGGAATAATGGGAAAATGAGGGCTGAGTAAGCTAAAGTAATGAATAGTGGCAGTTAATACATAAAGAAAGATAATATTCTTCAGTCTTTACAGAAAAGCATTTCACAAAGTGCAAAACACACAAAAAAACAAAAACAGTAAAATTAATAAAGTGAATAAAATCAACAACACCTGAAGCTACTCAACCTCAACTTCCTCAGATACAACTTTCAGTTATTCAAACAGCATTGCGCCAGTTAATGGTTGGAAGAGTAAACAGCAGCCATTGCTCAGATGTGTTTTCAGTTTCTGCCTTACCATTTTTCAACAAACACACAGATGATTGATAATCTTCTCTGCTGGAGGAGATTATCACCTGCTGACTTGGCCGCAGGTGAAGACAAGAAGTGTTGACTTTCAGTGATGTAAAACTGGGTCATGTCAGGGGGAGGAGGAGCAATAAGACAAAAAAAGAAAACAAGACTACTTCCTTAATTGAGAAAGGCTTGATAGTTTAAGGAAGCAGAGCCACAAATACACTATACACACTACACTGTACACAACCAGCCACACTTAACTATTCACACTCACACTGATAAAGGACTTTGTTCTCCAACCAGAACCATTATTTTACTTAACATGCAACACTTCAGAAGAAAACCAGAGCAACCAGATAAAACCCACCAGTACCTCTGGCGAGGCCTATGAGAGGAGGACCAATGCAAAAGAAAGTGTATAAAAGAATGAATTGAGCTACACTTCAACATATCTGTGTCATTAAGAATTTTTTTTTTTTTTTTTTTTTAAAGGTCTGTTTTCTCTACTTTTCTACTTCTCCTTTCAAGTATATTTGCAAGCATTTTTTCTTTTCAAATATCTGCATTAAAACTAAAGTTATTTCATCTTGTGCTCCCATTACTTTGCACACAGTGCAGTTTGGCAGTGCTGAACTAATGAATCTATCTACTTGCTTCAAAGAGGATTACTGTTCCTTGTGCTTAGCTTAGTTACCTCACATTAGGTTGAGGCTAAGGAGAGGTCTGC
>VUQG01025167.1:6255-18888 GCA_015106755.1 Etia nguti | reverse complement strand
CCTGTGAATAATGATGGAGCAGTGACATGGAGAAGAGTCATGGACAGTTAGAGATGGTCATCTCACCTCTGAGCTTTGGTCTGGCTCTCATGTTCCCCACACAGAGTGGTTTTAGAGGGAGGGACTCCCTCCTCTCTGTCCTTACACTGATCCATGCTGCTGAATTCACATCCACATCAGCTCACACACACTTTCTACATTCACCTGCAGAGGAAACACAAATCATTCATGTGCACATCAACTGAAATCCTCCTTTCCATCATGTGTGCTGTCCAAATATCAGCTGCTTCTTTTCTGCTTCATCTCAGTGTCAGCTGAATGCAGTCAGACAGCAGTGTGAAGCAGAGGAAGCTGCCATCAGCTGCTCTACTTCTACTATCAGTCCACTAGATGGAGCCATGAAGCACACACGATGCTTTCACTGACACACACACTGATTCACTGTGACTGGAAGTTTCATTCAATTAATATTCAGTTAAAAACAGTAACAAACAAAAAAAAATGACCTCAGATCGCTGCCTCAGATTCTCTTCTTAATATGAAAAATGATTTTTCACTCATGTTAATCTAAAACTCAACTAACAAAAGAAAAGCAACTTGTTGTTTTAGTTTGTTTTCTGAACATTAAAGAGCTTTATTTTTGTTTCCATCAATATTTCATCAAAAAGAAACATTTACCAAACATAACTTGATGATCCACATTAACTGTAGAGGGAAATAATCCTCATAGAGGTCACAAATTTGTATCATATGATCTACAAGCCTGAACTATTCAAAAATTCATACTCTGATTTTTTTGTGATTTTAAGCACTCACAATGTGTCTCAGTCCACGCACAAAGCAATTTGAACATTAGATACTGAAGGCTAGATTAAAACTGGAATCAGTACTGTTAATACACACACAAATCTTTAAGGTTAACTTATCTGATATCTGATAATTCTGATAATATCTGATCATTTTCACTTTCAAAAAGATTCTTAAACCTAATGTTAGCAAGGAAAACATTACAGGCTTCTGTTACCTTTACATGGAGCTTCACATGGAGACAATCATCTGGAACACCAAGTTCAGGAACGTGAAGTGAAACTTTTAAAAGGAAGGAAATGCTTTTGGGAAAGTTCTAAATGAGCAACATCCGAAGCCCACTCACATGCCCTCTGTACTGGAATCAGAATCTGGAGATGAGGGGGAAGACTCACTGAGGCAGTTTACCAACTCTCCAGTTGTTGGGCCCGTGGGATGGATTCACTCTTAAGACTTTGGATGTTGTTGGGCTGTCCTATTGTAAATGCCTGTATGATGCCTATAGGACATACCAGACACACTAGGAGAGCTGACAGGGTGGTAGAAGGGCATTAACCCAGCTGCAGGATTTTTATTTGGACCTTTGTGCAAAGAGGAACAGAAGTCGCACTCTGAGATCCTTCAAAATGACCTCCAGCAGGCTGTTCATGTTCCTGACGAAACTTAAAAACAGAGTCCATGATGGTAAAACAAGCACTTTTTTTTTATTTTTTATGCAAGTACCATTGAATATCTGCACCCATGAAATGTTTCTTCTCGCATGTGAGTTTTGATATAAATATAATTTCATACCACTGTCTCTCCACCTCATATCAGTCCATCATCCAGCTGCCTGCCAGGCTCACTCTGACCGATTTTTATCATTTATATACCTGTCAGTTGGTTTTTCCACTCAATTTCAATGGTTTCTGTGTGTTTGCAGCAAAGAAACTAAACAGACATAAAGGGTAGAGGCAGGGCTAGAATTAAACGTGTCTTTATTAAAGCCAAAAACTAAAAATCAAGTTCTCTCAAAGCCTCAAACACCTTTAACTTTAAGGAATAACACAACGAAACACAATGAACACAGTGAAACACACAGCTCCAAACATAAACTACTACACTTCTTTACATATTTAGTTTGCTGATAACAATTTAGTTTGACCTACAGAAATGTTTAATTTCTCCTAATACAGACTTTAGCAGGATAATATTGTGACTTCAAGGGATCACTGTTAATATCAGTGTGGTTAACAGCAGTCATCAGTACAATTACAAAAAGCAGACTGAAAAACAGTTCTGTCATCTGCGTTCAACTGTCTTCATGTAATTCATCTTTCCACTAACAGAGTGCAACAAATGATCATCAATGAAGAGTTAAATGAGATGTTAGTTACATCAGTCCTTTGCATATTTATCTGATTAATATTAGAAGTTATTGTTTCTTTCATTAGATTATTTTTAAAAGCATTAATTTTTATAGAATGGCAGAGACATGAGTGATCATGAGTGATGAATATCTTTAATACAATAATACAATAAGTATTGTTGGATGCCCATTTATTCAGTCATGGAACATCCACACAGGCTGGTTATCAATTATTTGGGAGAAAATAAAAGCAAAACCAAAATGTCCTCTTCTTGTGAAAATCTCCCTTAATTCCTGTCCTGCTTCAATAAAAGTAATAATATGTGGAGAGACTGACAATGAAAAAAACTTTTAAAGAATTTGAAATGTGAAAACAACAACAACAAAAATGAATGAGTTCAGGCTTGTCCAAGATGCAGAGGAGCTGGTTCTTGACTGAGCTTCATAAAAAACACTACATAATAATATTCACTGTAAAGGTTTGAGTGGAAAAAAGACAAAACAAAATCTGGTTCATGAAATAATCGTAGCTGTCATCCATAAAGAACTAAAGGCGAAGAAGTTGACAAAGAATCATTGTTTAAAATTTAATATATGCGCCTGAAAATATGTTTCTGATTGATATACTACACCAGTCAGATCAATATCCAGGTATACTAAACTTTACACAGACTGACTGATGAACCAGGAGACCAGAGTGTAAATCCAGGATAAAGATGTTCAGTAAATGTGGTGTTGAAGGTGTGGAGGTGGATCAGAGTGTCAGAGGAGACTCTGTAGAAGGACAGAGTGCCAGCAGGACAGTCCACATACACTGCTACTCTGTCAGAGACGGAGGAGGAGGAGGAGGAGGAGATGGACATTTCTTTTTTACTGTGGCATACAGAACGAGGAGCATCATCAGAGAAGAACAGACTCCAGGACTGGTCATTAACTCCAAAAACATATTCAAAATCATCTTGTATCCTTCCAGCTTTGTAAATCACTGCTACATTAGTGGTTCCTCTACACTCAACCTCCCAGTAACAACGACCAGCCAGATCATTTCTACAGAGCAGCTGATGATAGAAGTAAAATCTGTCTGGATGATCAGGATACGAATGAACCTCCTCCACATGTGTCACCTTCGTGTTGTTGTCAGATAGTTTGAGGTTTTTGTGTACTGTGTTTTTGTCGATTGTGAGTTGACAGGAATCTGATGGAGAGAACAAACACAATCCAGCTGCAGTTATTGATCCATCATCTGTTCATTGATTGACACTTGGATAACTTCTAACATCAGAGAAATGAATGAGTGATGAAAATGTTTCAATGTTTTTTGTTTTCATGAATCACATTAAAAACACACTTACACTTCCTCAGACCTGGTTTCAACCATTGGACTCCAGCAGGCTCCACCCTGAAAGGAGGAGGGGGGTCAGACCAGCACAGTCTGTGTGCATGCTGAACATACATTCAATGTGTGTATGAACAATGTATGTTCATACACACACATGGACATTACATTGTTCTAATATGCATACTAGTCCCTGTTAGGTCCCAGATTATCCCTGTAGAGGATTTCTGGATCGACTTAGCAAGAAAACAGTACGACTGGAAGGTTCCAATCTTTACCAAATCCAGGAGAATGAACTTCTGTTGGACTCCCTGGCTGCGGAGGCCTCTTGCAATCTGGACAACCCTATGCTTCCGTATCTTGGTCCCACAGCAAACACAGATCGGGAGTCAATTATGGTTACCTCCATTCATGAGGAGGATCAATTGTCCAAGCTTGGACCCAAACCCAAAGTGAGCTGAAGTCCTGGGATGCCAAGACCATCAGCTATGGGTCTCACCAGTTAGTGTCCTGGGTATTTCACCAATAGGTTGAGAAGCAAAGAGTCCACAAGATTTTGCCCAAAGGAGATGAAAACTCTCCCCACTGGTGACTGATTTGGTCGTCCACATGTGGTCCTTTGGAACAAGCTGCCCAATGGCTTGAGGTCTATTACAAATATTTCAAAACCCTTGTTATTCTCACAGGCTTACAATTAATAGGTGTGTGTATCTCAACTACAGTTTAAAAGGTCATAGTTTTTTGTTTTTTTTAATACTATGGCTACCACCTTAATTTAAAATTCATTTAAATGTGAAATATAAATCAAACTCACATTGACATTTGTTGTGATTGCTGAACTTGACTGGTTTGAATGAATTGTCATAACACACATGCATGAAACAAGTGAAGCACTTTCTGCTCTATTAGACATTCACCCCCATACCTGAGAGCTTCCAGTCTCCACTGTGGATCATTCTGTCCAGTTGATAGCATCTTCATAACAGAGTCACCTGGATGATTGTAGCTTAGGTTCAGCTCTTTCAAATGGGAGGGATTGGCGGTCAGAGCTGAGGCCAGATAAGTACAGCCTTGCTCTGTGATCAGGCAGCCCGACAGACTATAGACACAAAACAACAATCCATCTGTGAATACTTCACTCAAGATTTGCTTTTCATTGGTTTGCGTTTGTTTTTCACATACAATGTCATACATCCTTTCAATCTCCAATTCAATTTAGCTTTATGTAGAACATGACAATCCTCAGTAGATGACAACAGTTCTCAAGTAAGGCCTAACAATATTAGAAAGTTAATTCCAGCAATCGGATGAGCCCCAGAGAAAAGCTCTTGGTGATGGTGGGGAGAAGGAATTCTCTTTTAACATGCCAGTGTCTCTGGGGCAGCCATCCAATTTCAAACTACATACTCTGAAGCAGACATTTAGAAATGTAGTTTCAAACAAGAGATATACAGGCATTGTACAAGAAAAAAAAAAAATCTGTGTGGTACTTTGGACTGTAACTAACAATAATTTGTCCTAAAGTGGTATAATAAGGAACCTTCAGGGTTAGATAAAATGTCCTTTAACAAATCATATCTTAATATGCTTCTTTTGGCTGCTCTCTCAAGTGGTCACCACAGCAGATGAATCTACATATTTATTTTGGCAAATATTTTTTATAAAAGAGTTCTAAATGAGTTTGGAGTTTATCCACTGCTAAAACTCAGCTTTTAAATTGTTGTTGGTGAAAAAGTCTAAAGCCTGACCTGAGAGTTTCTAGTTTACAGCGTGGACTTTTCACTCCAACAGACAGCAGCTTCACTCCTGAATCCTTCAGGTCATTGTTACTCAGGTCCAGCTCTCTCACACTATTGGACCGGGAGCTGAAAACTGAAGACAGAGCTTCACAGCTTTTCTCTGAGAGCTGACAGTCGTTCAGTCTGGGAAAAAAAAATCAAATTAAATCACCTTTAATGTTGAACCTGCACAATTAAATAGAAAAACAAAACAATAAATACTGAGGACAAATGTAAAACACTTTAAATTTGCATAGCAATAACTCATGAAAACCAATGTGGAACTGGTAGATTTAGTTACACTAGGTTGACCAGTATCCAACTAGACAGGTATGTAGTACCATTTGTGACTTTCCAAATTCTAGTATATAGGATGTATGGAGGTAATCATACACGGAAGTAGCTCAGACAAGCAACAATGCACCCATTCATTTAGCTGATAGCTTCATTTAGTAGCTTTTGCAGAAGTGCCAGTAGGAGCAATGTTTAGTGATCATTGTGTGATTTAGCTGAATGAAAATGTTGTGCTGAAAGTTCACTTTGTTTTAAATGTTTGGTAACTTCAAAATTAGTATAACAATCAGCATGTGCAGGGAGCACATGGGGCAGGACTGAAAGAAGATGATTGGAGGAAGGATTATTGCAGACGACATGGCAGATATGAGAGTAATGATGTGTAAGTAATTTTTTCCAGTGAGTCTACAGCCTAGATACTCTAAGGAGATGCAACTCTAACTGCAGGATAATCAGGGAACGAGGGGATGAATGGACTTGAGAAAAAAATAGCATGCAGGTGGAATTTATAGTTCTCACAAAATAGAAAACCTGTCAGATAAGAAGAGACAGAGGAAAAAGTGAAACAGCGACGCTGGAGACAGTCATGAATCAATGAGTGAGATGTTACTCAGATCTCACATGGAATGACCAAAGCAGTATGATTCAGTTTGAAAGAAGCTGCAAAGGATGTTCAGGCGTGGGTGGGGCACTTCTGTATGGAGATGAAATGTTTCTTTGGTTCTTGCTTCCTCTGGAAGCTCCAGTTTACATCATATCTTAGAAGTGAAGTGAAAGTTGCCTAACTGCACCAAAACTCTCAAAACAGTTTGAATTTCTGGTTGAACAGTTTTCTTTTTGTTTTCTATTTTCTCTCTCTCCCTCTCTCGCTCTGTGTGTGTGTGCGCACGTGTGTGCGCCTAGTAGTATCAAATGCTGAAACCTAACCTCTGCAGTGTTACGGTTTACTGTGGTAGAATGGTTAACAAATTAACTTTAATTATTTAACTTCTGAATACAAATTGTGCCAAAGATAGGAAATGATGTCAACACCAGTGATGCACCAGTGAAAAAATAATTTACTGACTCAAAATTATTTTAAAACTTAAGGTATGAACACAGACTTACTTACAGGACTTTTCTGGAGGCTTTGACCACTGGCAGCAGCCTCAGAAGAGCCTCCTCTGAAGCAGAGTATTTCTTCAACTCAAACACATCAAGATCATTTTCTGATGACAGTAAGATGAAGACCAGAGCTGACCACTGAGCAGGAGACAGTTTATCTGTAGAGAGACTTCCTGATCTCAGGGACTGTTGGATCTCAACCACTAGAGAACAATCATTCAGTTCATTCAAACAGTGAAACAGGTTGAGGCTTTTCTCTGTGGACAGATTCTCATTGAGCTTCTTCTTGATGTACTGGACAGTTTCATGATTGGTCTGTGAGCTAAATCTTGTCTGTGTCAGCAGGCCTCGCAGGAGAGTCTGATTGGTCTGCAGTGACAGACCCAGGAGGAAACGAAGAAACAAGTCCAGGTGTCCATTTGGACTCTGTAAGGCCTTGTCTACAGCACTCTGGTAGAAGACTTTTTGCTTGGGTTTAATTCCAAACAGTTTAAATGACCAAGATTTCTTTTCTTCCAGCAGATTTACTTCAGAGTTGATGAAGGTCAGATGGACATGAAGAGCAGCTAGAAACTCCTGAACACTCAGGTGGATGAAGCAGAACACCTTGTCCTGGTACAGTGCTCTCTCCTCTTTAAAGACCTGTGTGAACACTCCTGAGTACACTGAGGCTGCTCTGATATCGATGCCACACTCTGTTAGGTCTGATTCATAGAAGATCAGGTTTCCTTTCTGCAGCTGCTCAAAAGCCAGTTTTCCCAGAGACTCAATCATCTTCCTGCTCTCTGGACTCCAGTGTGGATCTGTCTCAGCTCCTTCATCATACTTGACCTTCTTCAATCGGACTTGCACCATCAGGAAGTGGATGTACAGCTCTGTGAGGCTTTTAGGCAGATGACTGCTCTCATTATTTATTGTAAGAAACTCCAGAACTGTGGCAGTGATCAAGCAGAAAACTGGGATGCGGCACATGATGTGGAGGTTTTCTGATAACAAGATGTGGGAAATTATAATACTGGCCTGCTCCTCATCTCTGAATCTCTTCCAGAAATATTCATCCTTCTGTCGGTCAGTGAACCCTCTGACCTCTGTCACCATGTCAACACACTCAGGAGGGATCTGACTGGCTGCTGCAGGCCGTGTGGTTATCCAGACATGGGCAGAGGGAAGTAAATGGCCCCTTACTAGGTTTATCAGCAGCACATGAACTGAGGTGGACTCTCTAGGGTCAGTTAGGATCTTTGTGTTCTTGAAGTCCAGAGGAAGTCGACACTCATCCAGACCATCAAAGATGAACACAACCTGGAAGTCTTCAAAGCTGCAAATTCCTGATTCTTTGGTTTCAGTAAAGAAGTGATGAACAAGTTCCACCAAGCTGAAAGTTTTCTCTTTCAGAAGATTCAGCTCTCTGAAACTGAATGGAAATATGAACTGGATGTCCTGATTGGCTTTGTCTTCAGCCCAGTCAAGAGTGAACTTCTGTGTTAAGACTGTCTTCCCAATGCCAGCCACTCCTTTTGTCAGCACTGTTCTGATTGGTTCATCTCTTCCAGGTGAGGCTTTAAAGATCTTGTCTTGTCTGACTGTTTTTTCTTGCCTGTCTGATTTCCTGGATACCGTTTCAATCTGTCTGACCTCATGTTCATCATTGACCTCTGCAGTCCCTCCCTCTGTGATGTAGAGATCTGTGTATATCAGATTCAGAAGGGTTGGGCTTTCTCCTTTGGCGATCGCCTCAAACACACACCGGAGCTCCCTCTTTAGCTCAGATTTGAGTTCTGACTCACACTTTAGAGGACCATCTGAATGACAAAATAACATTATAAGATTATTTGACAACTTGTAGTCAAATGTTGACTTTCCAAAACATTTCTTTAATTCACTGGGAATCTGTGAGTCAATTCAGAAAGTATTCAGATCTCTTAATTTTACACTGTAAATTCATTTTAAATGAATTAAAAAAAACATCTACATGCAGCAACAGTGTCTCATCAGATCCAAGAACCCTTTTCCTCTCTGAATTATTACTGCAGTTTAACAACCTATCTGAAGTTTATCTGACTTAAAGGAGTTTAAAAGATTGATAGAAATTGTGAGGTGGCCCTTCCAGCAAGTTCTCTTTGGAAACAGCAAGAGCGCTCATTGATCAGTGTATACATGTTTCTGCGTTAATTACATCTCCTCAGACAAACTATTGATATCCTACCTGTTGGTGAAGCCTCTTGGGTTGAATTGTCCATCTGTTTATGCTCAGTAGGTTTCTCCATTCTTAACCTATAAAAAAAAAGAGAGAGAGAAAAAACATGAAGCACAATAAGTACTGGAGATGTTTTGGCATAATGCATAGTTCCATATTTGACAAAACCTACAGACAGCATATTGGCACAAACAGCTAATACCAACTATCTGAGAAGATAGCTTTGCATAAACAAATGTCCACAAACTTCAATAAACCGAATAAACGCTGTAAAGAAGAATGGGCAGAAAATATAGAAACTATTTAAGTTATAGAAAAACCTTAAGCAATAATAAGTTGAAGCATATGATGTAGTTTTTCACACACTGCATCTGCATTTTGCCTTATATGACATAACATGTCATTTGATTTTCATCTCCAGTTGTTTTTATCTGGCACATTTCATAACAAGGTTATTTTATTTCATGTGATTTATAATGACCAACATTATGAATAAATACCTACTTTATGCAGAATTACTGCATAAATATGTGTCATACCAGAGTAATAAAAACAGTAGTATTATCAAAATACTAGGCACATCAAGAAAAGAAGTAAAAATTTAATATTTTAAAAATATGTCAACATCTGATTTCTTCAACTTAGATAATCAAAGTGTTATTTATATTTAATGATCGTTAAATGGTTTGGGTAATTTAGGACAGAGGTTAAAAATAGAAACTTTTGGTTGGTCTAACCCTAACCGGGTAACAAATGCCCCACATGTTGCAACAACTGCTCCGAGTATTGGCACAAACTGTTAAAATTTACTTCCTCTTGGAGGAGAGCCAACAGCATTTATTTCGAATCAGAGGCCTGCATATTGAAACTATATCTGCAGGATATCGATAAATGATCTTTTACAAAGCTCAACCTGTCCTCCATCTACCTTTTCTCCTGTGTGTGGACCTGCAGCAACAATGACTGAGTAACACTTCTGCCACACACACACACACACACACAGTGAGGACACCACTTTGAGGAAGGGTAGGATGGGGAGCTCTAGAGTTTCACAATCAGATGACTTTGTTCTTGCAATAACTGAAAGTCACTGTGACGGTCTGTGATTGTGCAACTTTGTGCCTTTGTCAAACGTTACGTAACTTAGTCTATTTTTTCTGATCTGAGCTGTTTCTGAGCTGTTGATCTGAAATAAATCAAAAGCTTTAAAAGTTATGTAACACCATGTATTTTTTTTATAACTTATAAAGTTACAATAGTATTTTAGGACAAACCTTAAACTTCATTTTCAAATCCAGCTGTAACACAACATTGTACAAAAAGTAGCCCGTGAGATTCCCTTAACTCTCTTATTACCCAGCAACTAAGCATCTTTTCAAGTACAGGTATGCCTACACTGACAAACAGCACAAAATGGATCCAGAATTGAATAAGTGAGTGAAGAACAGTCCCCATACATTAAAAAATAAGCTGGAGTAATCAAACAGGCAGCAAATCAATCAATAGGATAATGAAGCGCAGGTGAAGACAATCAGACACTCAAAAAGGAAAGCAGTAAAACAAAGGTTTTCAGTAAAACATGAAATAACCAAAATACAGGTAACACAGGATAATAACAGGAAAGGGATAAACATTCAGAAAAAATTAAGAAAAGAACCGAAGCATAAAAAAACGAGAACAATTATAAAACAGAGAAAGTATGAAAACTGAAAAGTTGTAGAGTAGAAAAAAGGAACTATTCAAATAAAACAAAAGAGTTTCAAGAGAGTAGAAACTCTCAGCTCTTCAGATTTAAGCTTAAAGGCAGTGACAAAATATAACAATGGACTCCTCACACATTTGTGAAAACTAAACACAGACACACACTGAATCGTCGATGTAAAGGTCAGTCACCTTCACCCCACATTCACAGGTCCAACTCTGACTCTCTTAACATGAACTATAGAGCTGTTAATCAGGAAAACAAAACTGTTTTCATTACCGTCACCATAGAGCTTCCCCCGGAGACGATCATCTATAACACCGAGTTCTGGCAAACGTTAAAATAAGGAAACACCCAAAGAGGCATTTTTGGGGGAAGTTTTGCAAAATCAGTCGGTTTAAAATCTTGAAATCACTGTTCTGTTCCTGAAGGTAGTTTAGTTTGAGTTGTTTTTGGCTGAGCTGTGCCCTTAATCACTGACGAGCAGGAACCAGGATACCCCACTCAAGATCTCAGTAAATCTTGGTTAATTTTCCACAAATCAACCAATCAATAAAAAAAAAGTCAAAACCCACAGAAAACACAAAGAAGCACAAAACACTGCAAATGTAGATGATTTTTAGACTTTTATTCTGTTTTGTTTTCAAGTTTAATTGACTTAAAAAAAGTCAAAATGTAACACACTAAAAGGAGTTCATCCCTTCCAGTTACAGGTATTTAGCAATATTTACAAGAATACCAAAGTTGAGAGTGTGTGAACTTTTTTTGGAGCATCACGGTTATCCACCAAATCAATTCAAAATCATAGGAAATGAATGAAAGTGTCTAAATATTTAATGAAAGCCAGTAATGAATCTTAGAATTTAGTTACTTGTTTTACAAGAACAGAGAGACAAACCATCAACTTTGAATCAGACTTATACAATTAAAGAAGACGTTTGTTTAAATTATTTTCAAATCACATGGTAGAGAGAGGTTTTCTTTGTTGTTCAAACAGGAGAGTCTCGCCGTAATGCGCCTTGTAGTCAGGCTCAGTTTTTTATGTGGACACTGAAGAATAAAACTAAAAAACTGGCCCTGTTGCTGTGTTCCTGATACATTACTGACTGACACTTGAAACATACTCCTATTTAAAAATACACCACATGAAAGTTTTTAGATTAAAACTAGATTCATGCAGCCATTTCCCCCAAATTGATAACATTCACAAACACTAATGTTGCATAGTTTGGTAAACCATTCCAGATATTAATAGTCACATGCTTAAAAATGCCTTGTCTTTGCATTTGGAGTATTGCTAAGCTTTGTACAACACCTGTGCTGAAGGGTGAAATACAGCATAAGATTAATGGGTTAGTTAGGTATGTTAGGGTTAAAGTTTTCTTTTTACTTGTTAGATCACCATGGCAATTACTGTTGAAAGTATTTCTTTAACAGGATGAGACTCTTTTTTTCTAAACTTGGCAAAGACACACTGAAGAATCATAACTGATGTAAAATCCAGGATAAAGAGGTTCAGTGAATGTGGAGTTTAAGGTGTGGAGGTGAATCAGAGTGTCAGAGGAGACTCTTTAGAAGGACAGAGTGCCAGCAGGAAAGTCCACATACGCTGCTACTCTGTTAGAGACAGAGGAGGAGGAGGAGGAGGAGATGGATGTGTGTCTGTTATTGTGCCTGACATTAAGAAGACCACGATCAGAGCAGTTCAGACTCCAGGACTCATCATCCCTTCCAAACTCACAGTCATCTCTGTCTCCTCTCCTGTTGATTCCTCTGTAACTCACTGATATGTTGACTCCTCCTCTACACTCGACCTCCCAGTAACAGCGACCAGTGAGACCATTTCTACACAGCATCTGAGGCCAGTCATGAAATCTGTCTGGATGATCTGGATATGACTGAACCTCTTCCACAAATGTCACCTTCCTGTTGCTGTTAGACAGTTTGAGGTTTGTGTTTACTGTGTTTGTGTCGATTGTGAGTTGACAGGAATCTGATGGAGAAAACAAACACAATCCAACTGCAGTTATCGATCCATCATCTGTTCATTGATTGACACTTTGATGA
>VUQG01025162.1:0-13488 GCA_015106755.1 Etia nguti | reverse complement strand
TCATTTTTTGCCCCCAAAAAAAAAAAAAGCCCACAAAATTGCCTAACAAACCACAGAAGGTATTATTTCTTGTTAATTTCTTACCTAATTTATTGAGGATACACTTACAACATAGATGGTAAACTGCTTGATATTTCGTAAGAGAAATAAGTGCAATTTTTAGTGTGATGATTTAAGTTTTTTCCAGTCTTCGTCATAGGAGAAAGGCACAAAACCTTGTGTAGTTTTTTTTTTCACGTAGAGTTTTTGTAGTAAAACAAAAAATGTATTTTTTGTTTTACTTATGATGCAAACTAAATTGTTTGAAGTTGAAAATATGAATGTAATCACTTCTGTAAAGGGCTTTTGCTCGCTGAGTTTTTCAACTGCGCAAACTCATCAAGCTAACTAGAATGTAGAGTTTCAAAATAAAATCCTTACTGCTATGTTTTAGACAGAGAAAAAAAGCAAAGTATCCCTATGCATGCTGGTGTATGTAGTCCGGTTAGCATTTTCTGATTTTTATCTCAGCATTCAGCCATAGCTTGGTAGATCCTCAAGTAATCTATGGTCCTTAGACTCAAAACATTTGTATAATATGAATCAGCTGTGAACACAAACTGTTTATATTTTCAAAACTATACATCCTGCTAAGTACTCATTGTTTTTATCTACCCTTTCAATACAGCTGCACCTTACCGCTCCACAAAACTGCCTGGCCCAAAGCTGGAATCATTGACACCACTGTATATAAGAGAGACTACAGCTAGAAATTCACCAGTGACTGGCAGAAGATGCAGCTGCAGATTCAGCCAAACATTGTGTTCTCACTTAAACTGCTCGAGCTTCTGCTACCAAAGCCTGCAAAACTTTCCGGTCTCATTTTTCAAAATGTGGGCTTGTTCTCAAAAGGCAGTGAGGCAGAGCTGAAAGCTTGTTGGCACTATCAGCTCATTGGTGGAAGAGAGGCAAGCATTTGGTGCAGATGGTGAATTAAATTTTTTGGAAAAATGAACTGATAAGGTCTCCTCCACCCAGCCATCCACTTAATGAAGGTACTGGATACTCTCATTTGGTATGTTATGGGTCAATGCAATCAATGCACTCATTCAGCACTAAATCCTGGATACAAATACACCTGAACCTTTGGACGGCTAATTAGCTCCTATCTTTTCCTGGCAGTGAAACTCTTTACTGCATCACCCTCAGCGCTCAATGACTTTAGTGTCTAATAAATGGTTGATAAGACTCCAAGGCACTGTTTGTCACTCTTAACAGCTATATTTGAATCTAGAGATCCAGATTATATCAACTTAACCCTTTCTACCCCCTGGAAGTCTCTGCACTGCATCCTGTAATAAAATACAACTGAGTGGTTGTGGAGAAGAGGCTGTAGAAATGCTTTCACTAAAATGATTGCAGCATTGTTGAGCTTAATTTCTGGCCCACCACATTCAGTTGTAGTTGTTCATTTTTAAAAAAAAAAAGATGGTTCAGTACCATGGTTATGAGGTTGTTTTTTGCCCTCTAAGCTACAGTTATGGTTAGGCAGTTTTTCTATTTCCACTCTGGCATGGTGATGGAGACTCAGAGACCTCATGTATTCCAAAGTTCTTGCAAATGTCTCTAAACTGTACAGCCCAAGAGCTGCAGCCTATTCCAACTATCATAGGCCAAAAGTCAGGGTACAGTCTGGGGAGGTCCCCACTCTCTCACAGAGACATTCAACCATTCACGCTCACATTCATACCATAGTTAACCTAACCCAGGCACCTGCAAAAATGATCCATGGAAACGGTATGTAAGTAAGATTAATTTTTTATGTCTAAAATTGTTTTTTTCTTTGTCGATTTTAGCTGCCGACATTCATTTTTTAAACAGAGACTATAAACTAAATATTTACTTTTTTCCATGTGACTCAATAGCCCGGAAACTTCGGTTCAGTTTTATTTATTCTTAATAACACTAAATCACAGCAGTTCCTCAAGGCACTCTCGAACAATGATTTCTGTACCAATATTTCCTCTGAAGCACTTGTTGAAAATTTAGGTTTTAAAACTAATTGAAATCTTTCAAAATTAGCTAAAGTAAATTAGCTACGAGGTCAAAAGTTAAAAGAACAGCTGAGCACCTCAGAAACAGTTCAACACACCGGCTGGTGAAACACTGCCCCCTGGTGGTGAATTTCTTAGTTAAAATTTGCAGAAGTCACATAAAGTACTTTTGTTTGTTCTTGTGATCTTTGTGCACTTGTGTATTTCCCTTTTCTATGGCAGTAACTTTCAAGCTGCTGACACCTTTGCTGCTTTGCTGATTAGATTACAGATGTTTTTTCAAATCTTTATTTATTTATTTAATTTTTGAGAGACTCACATGCCTTGACTTTTGAAAAATGGAGACAAAACATGGGTCTTTCTCCTAATTAGCTGGATGGGTGAACAGGGGGTGAATATATGTGCCCTCCACCGGTTATCCTACCCGCAGCCCACAGTGCGTTGTAAGCGGTCTGCTGTGTAACCTGTGATGGTTCAGAGTTTTATTATCACTGGCCATGATACAAGAAAACCACAGACTCAAGACATCCTTGCAGCATTTACACCTGCAGGAAGACCACCCTGCCCTCCCTTTCCTCCTCGGTGCTTTCCCTTCCATTCAGCTCGTCATTTCTTTCATTACCACCCACAGGCACGAGCTTACGTTACAGTAACGTGCTCGCATCGTGACCGGAGCTCATATATGCGCTGTTACTCCGCCGACACTCGCCTTTCTCTGGCAGCCACACCCTCCCATCTTCATCCCCCATCTCGCACGCGTGCAGCTGTGACCGTCGGGCGGTGCGTGAGTCTCCGTGTCGGGCACCCGCAGCATCAGCAACACAAAAGGGTCGGAGCTGCCGGAGCTGGGTTTACCTCAGCGCGGATCGGAAGGAGGGGATCGCGTTTCCGAGCAAAGGTGGTGGGATTTTTATCTTCTTCTCTTCCATGTCTGTTTGTGTTTATGGTTACTGACTTCCATTTTCACGACGCTATTGACCTTGTCATTGTAGACCACCCCTCATTTTACCCATTGACCTGCTCAGATCTTCTGCTCCATCCATCGCAGATCCGTGCGTGTGTGTGTGTGTGTTTGTGTGTGTGCTGTAAATGGGTTGGTACTTGCAATTTGATCCGGTTTGAAATGCGCAAACGCCGATGTCAACAGGCCAGGTTGTGCTCAGTCGTTACTTTTTAAACCCCAAAACAATCCTCATCAATTAAACGCCGTTTGGATGCCATCGGTGACAAAATGTGAGGATAGCAGAGGCCACATTCTTTGTTCTCCATGCGCTTTTTAGTCTGCAATTAATAGACTGTAGTACCTGTGCGGCGGCATCCGCTAATCTGCAATCAACGGTTAGGTATCGATCGGTGCCTTTAGGGTGTATGCTGATGTTCTCCTTTACTTTGTCTTCCCCTAAACGATGGGCAGTTGGTATGAATTGTCAGGATGCTTGTGCCAGCTTGAAAACCATGCGCAGGCCATATGGTGCGGGCCTACATGTGCGGGGGGGAAAAAATGAAGGAAATTATGGATTTATTTTTCCACGCGTCATTTAAAGGCTTTAAATCAATGCTGCAACACTGTCGTCGCCAATAGACTTTGAGGCTGAGACACACAGGCAGCGAATATTAATGGCAGCTTGCCAGATATTAATTCACAGGCACAGGTGTTGGGTTTGTGGTGCTGGTGTGGAGTGAACTGGTCTGTTTTCTGATTGGCTGTTTCAGCGCTTGACTGATATGAAGATGCAGACTGCTGTAGTATTTATGTTTTAGGTCATCAATAGAAAGACTGAAGCACGTGCTTTGCAGGAGAAATGTGGAGAAAGATATGATAGTAAAGATGAAGATAGCAGATAAGTGGAGTTACTTAACAGCTATAACAACAAGCCGCTTCATATCCAGCCTTTGGAGTATCAGATCCACTGATGCACAGTAAACAACAAACTGTTATCATATCATCACCACCCAATGGTGACTAACTGGCTTTTTTTTTTCTTTGCAGAGACATCTGCTGAGTGTCTTTGTAGTGCCAGACATGAATTCATTTTATTTGAGTGATTTATGGCCCTGTGACCTCAAAAGAAATGATGATGATTAAATTTGAAATTCTGTAAGATGTAAAAATGCCTGTTTGACATTCTGGTCTCTGTGTGTTTTAAATATCTGGGAAAACAGAGCTGAAAAACCCCATGATAACCTAGAAAGGTTGGTTGTTCATTAAATGAGTGAGTGTCCAAGAGTACGTGCACAGCGTGTGATGCACTGACCGGATCGAGCATTTGATTGTAGTTTGCATCTTACTGCATGACCCACCTGACTCTGTATTCTGAAATGAAACAAGTACTACGATTTGTTCTCTTTTAGTTCAAAATAGTAGCAGAATAACTCACAGTATGTTACTCACACACTACTCAATTATATTGCATTTTAATTTATTTATATAGCACTATATAGGCACTACTGCCTCTAGTGAGTCAAAATGCAGTGGGGTCCTTTTAGACTTCCTAAATGATTTTATAAAAGTATCGGTATTTGACACCAGTGTACCGATGACTTTACCACCAGGGTAACCGATACACCAGCCCCTGTAAAAATGATAAAGAATTTGCTAGATACCTCACCTGATTAAATAATAAATCACAGTTTTAATCATGTTGTGCAAAGCTCCGCACTGCCCATCTAAAGCGTAAATTCTCTTATTCTATACAGAGGTTTGCATTACCATCATTGCTGTTCTTCTCCAAAGCTAAAAAAAAAAAATGTAATTACAGTCTGGCAGTCAGTTCCTTAGGAGGCCTGTCCTAATTATTCAGTCCTCTGTGATGCAAGTTAATATCAACTCTTTAGAAATTTCCTGCCTGGATGGTCTTAGAAATGTTTATGTAACACATCTCTGACCTAAATAATATGACCACACGGTGTTTATTGTGTTTATGTTGTTATTCTTGTTATTTTCCTGACATGCGTCATATATTTAGGTCACCTCAGAAATGTTAGCATATATCAAAATGACAAGGAAATGCAGCAGGCTGTAGATCACATATCTGTGTAGGTTTGTATATTTAATGAGATCCATTCAAAATATTCTTATTCCTATTTTGTACATTTCACCCTTTACGTATTTCTTATAGATCATAAGATGACATCACATTGCATCCATACAGATTTCCGTGCTACGGAAAAACACATTCAGGCATGCTTTCCAATTTCCATAAAAAATTTGAATGACTGCTTTACCACATGCCAAGTGTAGTGGCTGCTACAGTATCACTTAGCATAGAGAAGGCTGTTTGATCCTGGCCTTTTTTTGCACAAAGTGGAATCGTTAAGACACTCTGCTCGCCGTGTGTGCGCGAATACACGAGGATGTGAATATCTGTACTAGAGCCTGTTTGTGCTGCTTTACTGGGAGGTTTCTATTTATGCACATAGGCAGTGAGAGAACAGTCTGTCTTTGAAGTGCTGTGCTGCTGTAATATAGGCGGCATCCAGGTTGGTAAAGCCCCATCATTACCATATCCCTGTGAGACTGCAGTGTGATCCTGCCAAAACTGGAGAGTGGGGGGAATAGCCCTTATTACACAGTAACACTGTGGTGATTCTCACAGCCATTATGGTACCATGTCACGTTATTATAAATGTAAAAAAAGGATTGATGGCAATTAGCTCCTTTTGTTCTCCTAAAAAAGGATATTTAGTTTAAAAAAAAAAAAATAGCCACTAAATAGTTCCACAAGCTGACTTGTGTGTGTCAGATACTGTTGGATAGCTCTAAAGGCTGTGAGCTTCACAGACTAGTCTATAACAGACATTTGTGACCATAACACTATTAAGCAGCTGTGATGGGGCGCATTACAAACCTTTATAATCACACATGTGCATACATGATTGCAGTTAACCCACAAAGAAAGCCTTTGTGAGCATCAGCCAGTTGAAATGCTGAATGCCACTCTGTTCTCCTGCACTGGCTATCTGGCGGGGAAAACAAAGTGTCACTTTGTGCCTCCTCAGCACAGCAGCACTAACAGACACAGGAGAACGCCCATCTCTCTTCGCTAGGCACTCTCACTGCCCCTGTGCCCACCGACACACCTCCTCCCTTCAAACTGTGCTCCACTCTCTGACACACATGAGCCAAAACTGACATGAGTTTTCATCCTGCAGCATGTGACGTCACATTACAGGGACAATAATATTCTCATCATCATGAGAATATCAAGGGATGCTTACCGAGTCATTCTCCCGTGCGCCCACATACATGGACACGCACGCAAACACAACCGAGCGCTCACCGCATTTGACACCTGACTCCAGGTAATGTCCTAGATCCACAGTGACAGCAGGCAGGTGGAACAGGCACACACTCGCAGATCCCCTCACGCACAAAGCGACTTCACAAGGGTAAGAAAGCATTCTTGAGCACACAGTTAGGTTTGCCTCTTCTACGCTGTTTGATGGTTGACTTAAGCTGTAGATTGGTGTAGACAGGTGTTTTTCAAACAGAGAGAGACTATCATGTTGCTCATGCTGTACAAGGTTATTATGTGCAGTAATGTTACTGTATGTTATGTCTTTTTTTTCCCCTGCAAATATGCTGAGTCACGATGTTAGTGTGTGAGATGGTCAGGCAGGAGAAAAAAGGGGTTTTTAGGTTATTTGCAAAACTTTAGCATAGTCACTTTACACTTGCCTAATGTGGAAAATATAACCACAGTCATGTGATACATGTTGCACGTGACTCCTAAATCCATTGTTACACCACACACAGCCTTTGGCTTTCAAAGGAGAGGACAAATTCCAAGAACACTGCAGCTGGTGTTTACTCCAGGCCTGTCCAACCAAACTGTACATTTAGTGCTTCTGTTAAGGTTTTTCAACACTACACTTTATGGCTACGGAGGCTGGTGATGTTAAGGCAATAAGTTAATAATAAGACCATTAATGGGGTCCACGTAGAAGCTATACTGGCAGTTATATTCCCCAGACGGTTAATGATATTGACTATCTGCATCATGTTAGTTTGTCAGCACTGGCATTATGATAATTTCAGTACAGTAATGTTGGCTCCAAGCACTACTGTGCACAGGTGCACCCTCATGAAGCTGCTTTTACAGCTGCATGTAGTCTTCTAAATGCCATGTGCAACTCCAGTTCCAAAAAAGTTTGAATGCTGTGTAAAATGTCAATAAAAGCAGAATGCAAAGATTTGCATATCTCATATTTTTTTTCCACAATAGAACATAGAAAATATATTAAATGTCTAAATTGAGAAAATTTACCATTTTAAGAAGAAGAAAAAACATTCAGCAGTGATGATGCCTTTGCAATTCCACGAGGAATAATGCACCCCTTTACCATCAGAGATGCAGGCTTTTAAATTGAGTGCTGATAACAAACTGGACGGTCCTCCTCCTCTTTAGTCTGAAAATAAATGTAATTTTTTCACTCACCTGACCACACAGCACTTTTAAACTGAGTTTTAACAAAGTTTTGGCCCAGAGCAGACAGTGGTTTTTCTAGATCATGTTCACATATGGCTTCTTATTTGCATGATACAAGTTTAAACCTGCATTAGTGGAACGCACGGCAGACGTTTCTGGAGGTGTTCCTGAGTTCATGTCCATTTTTAATGCAGTGCCCAATATTAATTTTTAGCCTTGTCCTTTGCGCACAGAGATTTCTCCAGTTTCTCACACTCGTTAATAATATTGTGTACTGTAAACGATGACACGTTCAAAGTCCTGGCAATTTTACATTGAGCAACGTTACTTTTAAAAAGTTCCACAATTTGTAGATCGCTTTTTTTGAAGATTGAACCTCGGCCCACCTTTACTTCTGAGAAAGTCTGCCCTACTAAGCTGCTCTTTTTATACCCAATCTTTTTCAGCCTTTTGTTACCTCTGTTGCAACATTTTTGAGACATGTTGCTGCCATCAAATTCAAAATGGGTTAAATATTTTTTTCATTAAATAGTAAAATGTCTTAAATTTAAAAATTTTGTATGTTTTCTAAAGTCTATCAAAGATAAAATATGAGCCTATTAGATTTGCAAATCGTTGCATTTTTTTTTAAATTTACGTTGTACGCAATGTTTTTTGGAACTGAGGTTGTAAATATTGGTGCTACATCATCCATATGGCAGTTTATGGCAGTTTTTTGCTTTTGTCAGTAGATTATGCCTTAGCTCTAACTCAGGCGGAAGTAGGTTTAGATCTAACTCGCTGAACTGAGTATGTTCACTAAATCACATGGGGCTCTGGTTTCATGGCAGCAGAAACAGCATCAGCACATGTTGGTGTTTTGATGTTTATGTTTGTCTTCCTTAAGCCCTGTACAGTAAGTGTGGTACAAAGGTTGTAAGAGAAGAGATTTGCATTAAAATTAGCTGCAAAAAAAGCTTAAAAAGACTTGATGGACTGAGATCAGCTTAGAGCACGGAGCTAATGGTTAATCCACCTGTAAATGCCAGTGAAAATGTGCAGCCATGACAATAATGAAAATGCCAACAAATAATTTGATGAGATGCATCATCTTTAGATATTTATGTTCAATTTAAAGTTGACTGTGACAGTAGAAGTCAAGTGATCTCTAATGAACTCTGAATCGATCAGTGGATGACTGGATGGTCTGTATGAAAACCAGGCTGCTGTAAAACCAATGTGCATTAGCATGTGTAAATGCTTCTGTCCACAGATATAAAAGAGTGAACTGCAAAAATAACAAATCAAAAAAAGGTTGTAGTACATGTCACCAGCAGGTATTGATAAGCCATAGTCACTAGAAGTGTCAACAGTTTATGACCTTGGTGCCTTTTGCAGCATTTCTAATGCAACTGCCTAGCAAATTATATCTTTGCATACATATATAAGAGGTGTCTTTGTTTGTGTTATGGACCTATACAGTCCACGTATGACTGACTGGTGCTGTTTGGATTTTTTGGAACCATATTTGCTGCACCCGCAAATATGTACATGGAAAGCCACCTGCTAATTAATACTGTGTAACAGCAACTAATAAAATTACAAGAATTTCCTTCACCAAAATTAAAGCACAAACTTCATAGATGAGCTTTACTTCTTAGTGGACCATGATATATTTGCTCAATAGTTCCATTAAAAATTCTTCAAAAGGCGCCAACACTACAAACGCAATAGAGAGGTCTAATTCAGTTATTCAGATGAGCGGAGGTGAGGCGTAGCAGGCAGCTGCTGTCTCTCTGTTTGGCACAAAGCTTTATGAAAAGTGCAATTGTTAAGAAAGGGGAAACTACACATAGAGATCAAAGCTATTTTTTGTAACAGGTTGTAAATGTGATGTTAGTTCTCCTAAACTGGCGATTTTAACATGGCTGCAAATGGCCACACCAAAAACTGCAGTTTTTGCCATTTCTGTGGCTTTCAGCTCACTTCATAGAAACATTTAACATTAGGAACTGATTACACCATTACACTTGCTTTGACACTGATATTTATTTTAACCAATATAGGGTGCACTAGATAGCAAATGCACATGCATGCTCCTTTTACTATCATTGCTTGCCACTTTGTGCTGCTCTGAGCAGCTGTTCTTAAAACAACTACATCAGGAGAACCAGAAGCAGTGTTTGCACATATGCAGGTGTGCACCTAGTGAACTATTTCAGTCTGTTTATAGTGATAAGCACTTGTTCTGTGTACGTTGTCGGTCTCCTTTGACCCTGCCTGTTTCAACGATTAGTATAGAATGAAACACGATGGAAGTCCAAACCCTAAGGGCACCTGACAGATCTTGGGATTGCAACTCCTTCCTCATCCATCGCTTACCATGCCACTTTTCAATCCATGCTCCCATTCTTCAGTGTACACCTGATGCTAATACACCTAACCAACCTAGACCTGTTGTTTTGTCACTGTATTGTATTTATTTCACCGTTTTTCTCCCAAAGAGACAGCGGAGGCAGCAGGAACATTCATCTGGGTAAAACGAGCTTTGTGCAAAAGGGCAGATCGATGTTCCCTAAGGTTTTACTGCAGTGGTGCGCAGCCATCACGAGCTGCGCAGCTGAAATAGGTAAACTGTTAACACGGCTCCAACACGTTCATCTGTCTGCTTTGTCAGCAAGCTACTTGTGCTGTGAGATTATGGCACTTAGCTGCTACAACTCTAAGCTATGCCATCAGGACTCTGGTAGTTGTCTGGCCCGAAGGATGTTGAGCTGCTGAGTCGTTCAAAAGCACTGAGACGCAGCATCGTGTTATGCCACGACCATACTATGATGCAGCTCTATCCTTTTCAAAGGCATTTCTCTGCTTCTGTAGAGCACATGGCTGCTCCTCGTGCTTCTCTCATCTCATCTCTGTCCTCCGCAGCAATTGGACTACACATAAACACGAAATAAAAGCTTCTCGGCACACAGACACTTTCTCAACATTGGCACAAGCAGCCAAACAGACAAACAATAAAACAAGATTCCACAATATCTCCGTTTATAGACACAATCACATACAGTCTCTTTCCTCAAAACACACTCTCTCTGTCTGTGTTCACAGTCCTACTTCCAAACATGCTTGTTTGCTCCTTGTCCTGTGCTGGCTGGAGTCAGACAGGACAAAGAGCCTTTTTCTGGAGCGAGACATTTCTGAGAGAGTCTGTGCAGCTCTGTCACACTCAGGAAGGAAGCCCACGACATGCTGATCCCACTGGAGGCAGCGGGCTTCTCTCCAGCTCTCTCAGTACTGTCTCTGACATTCTCTGGTTTTATCCTGGGCACTTGTGGTTTTACAACACAACACACATTCTGCTGTACATCAGAAAACCTCTGGCTCGGCCGGCGTGCTGCAGACAGGTGTTGACCAGAGGACACTGTGGTTTCAGGGTTCAGGAAGCCATCTGTGGTGTGTTGGTTCCTGCCAGTTTAGGAAATGCAAATAAGAGGTGGTTTGTGTGGATCTCTAATTATGAGGCAACTTATAATACCTGCATCTTCGCTGAGAACTGTTACTTTGGATAAACCTGAGTTGGGGGTTTTTTAATCACTATTTTTGCAGCCACAGCAGAGAGACCTCAGAGAGCTCATCTTGTTTTTATCATACCCCAGAAAAGCCAATCACAAGAGCCATTCTGCAAGAGCTAACAAAGCCAACCTTTCTGATGATCACACTAGAGGCAGTGGAGAGTAAAATGGAAAGCACAGAGGCCCTTTCCTCTTCTCTCCTTTTCCCTGAATTAAAATCTTAATAGCAGTATCCCCATGTTCACTTCCTTTTTCTCTCATCACAGCCAAGGTGGGCAGTGATCATAGCAACGGACGCCATGGAAACTAAGCATGACATGGTCCTAGAGGTAACCGAATCCAAAGGCCCAGGTAAAGTGGTTTTATAGACATCTTAAAGAGACGGCCTTTTAAAAAAACATGTTAGGTTCATCGCATCATGACCTTTTTTTTTTTTCTAACTGTCTCTTTAAGAACTGCATGGTGTGGTGATGGGTTTGACTTCATAGAAGAGATTTACTTCCTTTGTGGTGTGCTGTGTCCACATTCTGACTTCTTTAATCGCCTTTTTCTTGCTTGTCTGTGATCCCTGCGAGGGTCACGATGACCCTCATGAAGAGTGAGTACAGCATAGTGTAAATTGAACAAAGCAACACATCAGTGTTAAAACATCAGGAAACCACATTTGTGTTCAGGAATTGCAAGTGTACAGATTCTGTACATTTCTTGGCGGACATAATCGATACCCGTCTCAACGATAATGTTAGCATATATGTGACTATTTCATATATATGCTGTTTCAATGGTGGATGATATGATAACACTGTTTCATTTTATTTTATTTTATTTACTCTTGGATCTTTGTGATGTCAGTGAGACTGGATATCCCTAATATGGTCATCTTAGAAACATGCAGTTCAAACCTTTTAATTGTGAGGGGCAGCCAGTTAGCTGACAGGTGACTTTAAGTGATAAAATGTCACACTTCAGACAAAGATAGAACTGAGGAGCTGCACCAATGACCATTATAAGATGATTAGGGAGTATTTTGAACTGTTAATTATTAAATGCTTCTCCAGTAGAGTACAAGAATGAGAAAAAAGGAGCTGAAAAGGCATAATAAGTGCATATAATAAAATATTATGGACACAAAATGAAAGAATTATCATGCCCTTTTTGCAAGGACTATTTCCTGGCAGGGATCACTATTTGCAGCTGGTTGTAAATAACATGTCCAGGAATTTAAAGTGGCTGTAAACTCCATCCTCTATAGGCAATTTGGGAGTTTTGAATGTTGCTTATTCTGAGAAATATTTTTTAAAAAAATGTTCCTCATCAGTTTCATACCACTTATTAGTGACTGTAAGATGAAAACCATGGCTTTAATGGTTCACTACTCTGATGATGCTTTAAGTAAAAAAGCTACAAAACTCGTTTTACTACCTGCTCAGCTGTAGACATTGCATATTTTTGTTGTTGCTGTTGTTGGGGCCATAAAAGCATAAAAACATTTGAAAAGATTAGAAACTAGTTGGGGGATTTTTTTGTTTGTTTTTTTTAATCTCCCAGACTTCAATCAGGTAATTCATTTTACAGCAATTGGAAGCTCACAGATAAAACAAACAAAAAACAACAACAACAAAAAAGAAATGCATAGGAAAAAACTGAGCTAAAGAAACCAACTATTTAAAACACAAAAAGATAGGAAAACAACTCAATGGATTATATATGGGAGTAAACGACCCTTTTCATCTTAAGAGTCTAGTGAGGAGATCGCTGCGGACATTATGGAATGTACTATTGTGAGATGATGTAAAGGGTGGAAACAATCAGACATGATGGGTTTTGCTTTCTTATTAAACTGCAGGGTTTTCAATGCTGTTCCAGTTATTTTGCTGCAGATATTAATCACCTTATTCAGTATGTTTTCCGTTTGATTTCGAGAGACTGACAGCAAATGACAGCTTGGAAAGTGAGTTCAAATTCAATAAAAGAGAGATAAAGTGTAGTCACCAGGGCCCTGTCAACCTGGAACTTGAGGAGTTTCTTATTCTCATGTCAGTATTACTATTATTATTAAAAGGGACCTGTGATGCTCCTTATTTTCTGCATCAAAGTCAAGTCAAAGTAAACTTTGTCATCTCTGCTATATACAGTACAGTATATAGAGAGACGAGACGACGAGGCTCCAGTTCCATCCAGTGCAAAAAACAACAATAAATATAAGAAGAGTAAGAAATATATATACACTTTAAGACTAAGGTAAAGGTAAAAGGAATAAATATACACTTTAAATTTAAGGTAAAAAGGATCAATAACAGTCTAAATTTACAATTTACAGTTGAATGATTTAAAGTGACCTTGAAGTGGTTTAAAATGACCAGCATAGCAGCTTTACAGTTTACAGTATGAGTGGTTTAAAGTGACCTTGGAGTGATTTAAAGTGACCAACATGAGCAGGATTCTTGAGAGTAGGATTGTCCATAGAGCAGCATC